>VMBQ01000873.1:297870-310645 GCA_007657795.1 Dreissena rostriformis | reverse complement strand
AAAAAAAAAAAAAAAAAAAATTGAAACCTTAACGCAAAACCTGAACGCAAAGTGCGACGGAATTTCAGACAGACGGACAGACGGACAGTGCGATCACTATATGCCTACCTTCAGGGGCATAAAAAGGGAACACCATGCTGAATGTGTAAAATGCACTAAGTGACCCAGTGACCTAGTTTCTGGCCCGGCATGGCCCATGTTCGAACATGGCCTAGAGATCATCTATATAAAACTTCTGACCAAGTTTGGTGAAGATCGGAAGTAAAATACTTCAATTAGAGAGCGGACACCATGCTTAATGTTAAAAAAGCACTTAGTGACCCCGTGACCTAGTTTTTGACCCGGCAAGGCCCATGTTCGAACTCCACCTTAAGATCATCTAGATAAAACTTCTGACCAAGTTCGGTGAAGATCTGGTGAAAACTACTTGAAGAGCGGACACCATGCTGAATGTTAAAAAACTCACTTAGTGACCCCGTGACCTAGTTTTTGGCCCAGCATGGCCCATGTTCAAACTTGGCCTAGAGATCATCTAGATAAACATTCTGACCAAGTTTGGTGAAGATTGAATAAAAAAACTACTTGAATTAGAGAGCGGACAACATGCTGAATGTTTAAAACACACTAAGTGACCCCGTGACCTAGTTTTTGACCCGGCATGAACCATATTCACACTTGACCTTGACATAATCTAGATACAACTTCTGACCAAGTTTGGTGAAGATCGGATGAAAACAACTTTAATTAGAGAGTGGACACTTAATACAGACCGACAGACAGACAGACAGACAGACTGACAGACAAGTTCACTGCTATATACCCCCCTAAACTTCGTTTGTGAAAGTATAAAAAATCAAGTCATTTACCTATTTCATGCGTTTCAGAAAGCGTCTCCTATATCCGGTGAGTACCAGATTATCCATTTTTAAAACCATATAGAAACCTTGTTAATATCATTAATTGCAAATATATAATTCAAAACTTTAATGCATAATAAATTGTTAATACATTACTGCAGTGTTAATTATAGATTGATCTTGGTAAAAAATCAAGTTGAGCTAAAAACAAATTAGTTACAAGCACTTAAAAGCACTTGTAAAATTAATTCTGGAAAAAATAGCTAAAGGGTGCGAATATTCCTGACAGGGTTCTACATTTAGTGTATCTGATATTGTGACATTGTAAAGCATTTTATTTTATTAATAATCCTGTTTAGTTCTTGTTTTTAATAGTGCAAATTAACTTTATTCATCTCAATAATGATACGGGTTTCGTTCTGAACAGATGTCTTAAATATTTTTTTAGCGAGTTAAATAAATATCAAACAAACACAAGGAGAGCAATATTGCACTGAATGGCATATCGCAGGAACATATCTCTTTTCCGCTTTGTATCTTTCCTTCAGTTTTGTTTCCTAGGCCTAAAAGGTCCAGTCTGAAATACACGATCCAATGTCCATTAATGAATAACCCCCATCAGGAAGAGGTCTTCAATATAATTGAAAATCAGTCATGTTTTATCGAAGTCCACCGCAAAGTTATTAGAAAACCGTCCAATTTTCGGCAAAACTGACCAGCACGAGTTTCATTTTAGTAATGGCTCTGCGGGAAAATGTTAAGTGATATCCCGGGGGAAATGGGCTGACATTAAAATACAACATAATCTATCATATCTAACAGTATGATCAAACTGGTCCTAACAAGAGGGACCAATTTGGATGAAGAAGCGTTTTGAATAAAATATGTGTTTTTATCGGTTCTCCTTATTCACAGACTATGTATATTATGAAGGAATATGATGAAATTGTTCCGGGGATATAGGACTTCGAATGTCTGCTTTTTCATGTGAGACAAATCTCTGACCAAAGTGTATCGTAACAAGGTTTTGTAGCTCAAAATAGATTTGAAAACTTCAGAAAAGAAAAACTACTTTCAAGCTTTTATTTTCCTACAGAAATGTACGATGCACTGCAGTGTGCACAATAAGGAACTGAAAACTGGGGTTTAAGAATATCGACTTTGTCTAAAGAATCACTGAGTCACTGACTGCTGAATTCCAAAAAAAAACAACACATAAATGATCCTTGTGTGACAATTGAAACAAATTTTCAAAACTTTAATCATTTTCTAAAACAAGAATGCCATGATGGCCCTGAATTGCTGAGCTGAATTCAAGTTACACCAACTGTCCTGACATTGTGACCTAGTTGTTGACCCCTGTGACCTAGTTGTTGACCCCTGTGACCTAGTTGTTGACCCCACCGGACCCAGATTCAAATACAGCCTTGATTTTGTAAAGATGAGCATTGTTACCAAGTTTCATCGACATCAAATAATAAACTTTGATTCGTAAGGTTAGGTTTTTCAAATATTTGACATGGTGACCTAGAATTTGGACATGCATCGCCCAGATTCAACTAGTCCTAGATCTTGTCAAGATAAAGATTCTGCCATTTCATCAAAATTGTTTAAAAAATCTAGCCATTAGAGTGGTAACAGGGTTTTACTAAGATTCCACCTTTTGACCTTGTTTTGGGACACACATGACAAAAATACAAACTTGGTCTATACATTGTTAGGATAAACTTTCAGACCCAAGTTTCACTGAGATTGCAAAACAAACGAGTATTCTAGAGGGACACAAAGTTTTCCTTAGATTGGACCTGATGACTTAGTTTTTGGAGGCATGTGACCCAGATGCAAACTTGGCCTTTATATTGTCAATATAAACATTCTTACCAAGTATCATCAATTTAATTCATACGGGTTTTCAGCCAAACCAAAAGGGGGACTCCTGCATAGTGTGCTATAGAGTCAAAGCTTTATGATTAATGTAATGGCATAACTGGAAAAACATGAATAACAAGCAAATTCGTTGAATTGATATCCCCCGCCAAACTAGACCTTAGTCACAGAAAAAAGCATTTTTTCAAGATACAAAGGGCCATAACTCTGTTATTAACAGATGGTGTACAATGCCATTTGGTGTGCATCATCCTCTTATCCATATATATACTCATACCATGTTTCAATGAAATCCACCAAAGCACTTCCAAGATATGGCTCCTGATACAAAAGTGCCGGACGGATGGAAGGACAGACGGAAGGACGGAAGAACGGACAACGCAAAAACAATATCCCTCGGCCTATGGCGGGGGATAATAATCCCACACAGCTTTGTTGGCTCTGTTCAAGGGCAAATAACTCTGCATGTGAGGATCAATTGGAAAGACAAATGACTCTGAATGTGCAGGGCTTTTATCCCATCTTTGTGAAGCGGCCTTGGCCCCATCATTTTGTGAAACAAGAGGGCCATAATGGCCCTGTATCGCTCCACTGTTTTTTTATGCGAAAAAAGCATGCAATGGGCATGGGTTGAAATGTACTCAAGCATGTGACTTCCTCTTTCTATCCCTCGTCCCACTGGGCGCTTAAAGTTGGAAGGGTCCAGTTTTGTGACCCCCGGGGCAGGGTCAAATTTGAGCCCAGGGAAATAATTTGAACAAATTTGGTAGAGGACTATTAGATGTCACTACATACCAAATTTAGTAGCCCTAGGCTCTATAATTATGAACAAGAAGATTTTTAAAGTGTTCACAAAATAGGCCTAATAAAAGCATATGTTCATTTTTGTGACCCCAGGGGCAGGGTCAAATTTGACCCCAGGGGCATAACTTGAAAAAACTTGGTAGAGAACTTTAAGATTTTAATACATACCAAATTTGGTAGAAATAGGCCCAATGGTTATGGACAAGAAGATTTTTAAAGTTTGCACAAAATAGGCCCAATATAAGCATATGTTCAATTTTGTGACCCCTGGGGAACGGTCAAATTTGATCCCAGGGGCTTAATTTGAACAAACTTGGTAGAGGACTATTAGATGTCACTACATACCAAATTTGGTAGCCCTATGCCATACGGTTATGAACAAGAAGATTTTTAAAGTTTGCACAAAATAGGCCTTATTTAAGCATATGTTCATTTTTGTGACCCCCGGGGCAGGGTCAAATTTGACCCCAGGGGCATAATTTGAAAAAACTTGGTAGAGAACTTTAAGATTTTAATACATACCAAATTTGGTAGCCCTAGGCCCAACGGTTATGGACAAGAAGATTTTTAAAGTTTGCACAAAATAGCCCCAATATAAGCATATGTTCAATTTTGTGACCCCTGGGGAACGGTCAAATTTGATCCCAGGGGCTTAATTTGAACAAACTTGGTAGAGGACTATTAGATGTCACTACATACCAAATTTGGTAGCCCTATGCCATACGGTTATGGACAAGAAGATTTTTAAAGTTTGCACAAAATAGGCCTTATTTAAGCGTATGTTCATTTTTGTGACCCCCGGGGCAGGGTCAAATTTGACCCCAGGGGCATAATTTGAACAAACTAAGTAGAGAACTATTAGATGTCACTACATACCGAATTTGGTAGCCCTAGGCCCTACGGTTATGGACAAGAAGATTTTTAAAGTTTGCACAAAATAGGCCTTATTTAAGAGTATGTTCATTTTTGTGACCCCCCGAGCAGGGTTAAATTTGACCCCAGGGGCATAATTTGAACAAACTAAGTAGAGAACTATAAGATGTCACTACATACCGAATTTGATAGCCCTAGGCCCTACGGTTATGGACAAGAAGATTTTTAAAGTTTGCACAAAATAGGCTTTATATAAGCATATGTTCATTTTTGTGATCCCTGGGGAAGACCTGGAAAGTGTGGATCAATGGTTATGAAAAGAAATGTCTTGCAGTCATCTACAATTCATTGTTATGAAATATGTGAAGTTTCCATTTAACCACTGATATGTGATAGAAGTTCACTTCACAAACTTATGACAATTTATGTTGACTGATAGACCCACTGCCAATATGACAGAGTGACTCAAGTACATACGGACAGGCCCTCTCAAACTATGGTTGTAGTAGTTCAAAAATAAAAAGAATACTGAGTCAGATTAGTAAAGACATTATTTATATCGTGTAACAAGATCAGGCTGTCTACTTTGTTATATTCTCTTTAAAACCATCAAACAATAAATTACAGCCAAGGACCACAACACAATAAATATTAGTTTCATAATTAATTGAATTATACCATAACTAGACAGTTTTTTCCTCCTAAAACCTCATTTACTCAGACAGAGATTCAATTTTTCTATTATAGCAAAAGCTGTTTATCGAATTACGCAAATAACCTCGGAAACCAAATTAAACTTAATTTACAAACAAAGCCATTACCATTATCACAAATAGAAATTCAGTTTTGAAAAGAGAAAATCAATAGCCGACAGATCAATATAATTATTCCAAATAGAATTGCTTTTGATCTTCTAAATCAAAGTTATTTTAATTGATTGTCATTAACAGTGTTGCAGATTACTGGAAATGCATTGAACTGTCATTTTGTCTGCGTCAATTTGAATGAAAATCATTAGAAAATAATAACAGTGGATATAATAGAACGAAATGACCGTTTGAATCAATAGAAATTTATTTTTGCAAGATTTTCGCAGCATCCTTAAGTGCCAGTTCTAATGTGAAAATCAATCGGGATTTTAATAAATGAACCGTGAATCAATAAGGTATTTTATTATACTTCCCATCTCAGATTTCATTGATTTTCACAATCATAACAGGTCGCAATTAAATGTTTACATTCAATTCAAGTGGGTACTTTTAGAATGCCTACAAAACAAGTGCTTCTGCTACACCAACACGACTTGAGAAACGGCTTTTCCTGGAAATTGTTTTCTGCACGTTTATAAGTTCAAATGACCTTAATTGATCGATTGATTAACATTTAAATGTTTTCCTTGCGAGGACTAGTAATTAAGGTCTTCCATTGATGGATTTAATTATGTTTGGATGAAATCAACTTCATTTGGAACTAGTCATAAAAATGGGAGCGGCATCCAACTTTTACCATTATAAACTATGTAGGTTATAGATTCATGCACTTAGTGACATAACATTTTTAAGTTTTGTATAACTGCTATAGATTTTTACTAATTTGAATCAGTATCAGTACTGATTTAAAATAACTCTTTATAATAATTTAAATAAGGAGAACAAAATCATACAAATTATAGTTATTTTCTTTGTCAGGTGTTATTGAAATAAAACTGAGATATAATTATCATTAGACACTTCTTCCTAAAAAAAAAAAATATATAGATTTTTTTTAGAAATTGAGATTATTTTCAAATTGGGATTTTTTTACAATTTTGTTTTGGGAATGTGTCGCTTTAACAGACCCATAGATACACCTGGAAAAGGCCTGGTATCACAACCGCATTTTGGTGCAACAACCTAGCGATATATATATGAAACACTTATATAGGCCACAAGATACTTTATTGATACAAGGTTATGTAGTATCAAAGGTCTTAAGGTTGAAGTTATGACTAAATTTTGTCATAAAAAATTATAAACTGTTCATCTGTATTCTCGAGGTATTTACCACTTAAACACACATTTAAGGAAAATGCAACTTAACAAACTTTTTCTTTTAAAAAAGGCGCAAATATTTGAACTTTTTCACTGAAGTGACAAGTTATATTTCGTTTTTAAATTCATTTAGTTTTTTGTTATAAAATTGTTTATGTTTTTCATTGAACCATGCGGCCTGCTCAAAAAATTGCGTCATCAGTAATCTTGCAGTAAATTGTTTGTCATTCCATGAGCTTGATCTTGAATGAAAAACAAACTCAAATAAACCAAAAATTGTTAGATTGTTACCTTTTATAATTATTACAAAACAAAATGTTCAGTCTTCTTTGTTTTTAACTTCATCTGAAGATGTTGTAAATTTCTTATACGTTGCTTGCTTTCAAAACAAGCGAATTCGTTGAATTCCATAAAATGTCATGAAATCAGA
Source organism: Dreissena rostriformis (assembly GCA_007657795.1). NCBI lineage: Eukaryota > Metazoa > Mollusca > Bivalvia > Myida > Dreissenidae > Dreissena > Dreissena rostriformis. Next base: position 303,764 of record VMBQ01000873.1, on the reverse strand, counting down.
AGGTGTCATCTCTGATTAGCCTGTGCACACTGCACAGGCAAATCTGGGATGACGTTTTACTCACAAGCATTAAGCCCAGTTCTCCCAGAACAAGGCTCGTATAATAGTGGCTTTAGTGACCATAAATACTTTCAATATAATTTTTAGTTCATGGTTAACTCAAAGAGGGGACATGGCAATTAAGTAACTTTTTTTACAGGGGCTTTATAATATAGTCCAAATGGTAACTAGGCATTATGCAAGATTTTTTTTTTAAACTTCTTTTTGGGTACCGTAGGTATAGTCCAAACATAAACTTGGTGTAATGGAAAAAAATATTAAGTTAAAGAAGGTGTGACCTTGTGGTGAATATGATGCGCACGAGGTCTCAGGTTCGATCCCCACATGGGTTACGTTCAACATCTTCTACGCCAAGAAGTGGCTATATCCAGGAAATGAACCCGAGAATGCCTGACTTTAAATAAGTCTTTTGATGCATTTCAGCTAAAATAAATAGGTTTAAGTTGTATGAAACTTCCCTTTCCAGGTTTTCTTGTGCAGTAGATTTAGTCTGAATGTCAACAAGGCATTCCACAAAAATCTTCCCTTTACTGGGACAAAAGTACATTTCTTCCAAACAATTCTAAGAGAGAAGAATGAAATGCAAAATTGTGTTAAACGCAAAAAATTCCCTGAAGCGAATTGTGTGTCCGTTGTGTGCTGAAACCCCATCGTAAATAACATAATGGACAAATATAAGCAGGCATTTTCGAACGAAATTAGTGAGTGATTTTTTGCCTGATATGTATCCATAAACCGGAGAATAAGTAATCGGTTTCAAAATGATTCCCAGTTTAATTTGTCTGAAATCGACCAATTTTTACAGCTGGAAAACGACGTTACATAGACCAGCTCATGTCTGCCGAGTATCAAAATGAAATACCACGAGCATATCTGGGCATTTTTCATTCCAAGAATACTTAGAGCATGTATTTGGTACTGGGCATCTTGGCTTGGGAAATATTTATTGGTAGCTGCATAAAGAGAGGCTCCAGAGCAATAAGGAATCAGGTTTATCAAGGTTGTCTCCCCTAGATAACAAAACTCTTCATTTTTTAGTAGATTCACGGTTGTGTCGGAAAAGTCTATCATTGGGAGAAGTTGTAATTTATTCAAAAAGAAATTTTGCACCCATATATCAATTTCAATTAAAGTTTTGTTTAATGAAGTAATAAATACAACATGTTTTTTTTTAAGAGTATTTTTTTGTTCTACCAGGAAAAAGATAATTTGTGTTTGCAACATACAAAGGACAAAAACCCATTAAAAATGTGATCCTGTTTTTGACACTGAATGTGTTAAAACTTATTTAAAACATAACAAACAACGTATGAATAACATTATTTGTCTTTGTGTAACAAGTTATTTCAAGTGAATGCCCATAAACTTACCCTTCAATAACTTTTTATTTAATTGTTTTTTTTTCTCAAATATAACAGGCAATAATTAGGTAACAGAAGTCATGGCAACAAAACAAAAACGTAATTAAAACTTAAACATTTGTATAAACAATGCGAAATAAGAATTATTTATTACATAACACATTAAAATCATGCTTAAAAACCATGAATGCATCATTAACCTTCAACACCTAGTTTACTAGTATTAAGGTCAAACACAAAATTGAAGAAGCAAAAACAAGTCAGAAAATATTATGAATTGCTTTTGTTTTTTTTATCAATATATGTATCAAATAACGTCAACCATTATCTGCTAAAAATATGAATCCATCATCATTACATTGGTCAGAAACCTTAGGCTATTCATTAAAATTTGCACAATTTTCATATCAATTTCAAATTAATACAGTAAAATTTAGAACACTTCCAGCATCCAACTGTGACATTGATTAATTAAACTATATAGCCAATGTTGTTTTTTTCATTTTTATTGACAGTCGTAATAAAACCGACAGGACTGTTCTTTAATAGAAATAATGTTCTACTGAAAATCAATGGTGATTAAATCTGTATAAAAGCCTAGATTTAATTAATAAGAACCACGGCCATGAATATAGTAATTGAAAATTTTATAATGTTTCTCCGGGCGCGGTAAAATACCAGCCGGGATGAAGAGAAAGTTTTAATGAACGCTTAGAAATAGACGTCGCCACAATTAAATGGACCTTGTACTCGCAATCAAACAATTGTCTGTTTGGAATTTTTGTAACAATAAAATGTCTACAGTAATTTAAAACGGACTGGTAATGGACTTGATTTGTTTAGGAGATGAAGTGAATAATGGTGCCACGACTTTAAAGCAAAATATAGTAATTTGATATAGTGCTTTTGGCACAAATCGATTCTTTAGAGATTTATAATAATTTTGCCAGAACGACTCTTGACATAAAAAAATATTTTTATGAGCTGTGTCATGCAAAAATATGTCTTATGTACAGCCAGTGTCAGCTCCATATCAGCCATGTACAGCCAGTGTCAGCTCCATACCAGCCATGTACAGCCAGTGTCAGCTCCATACCAGCCATGTACAGCCAGTGTCAGCTCCATACCAGCCTGGTCTTATGCCATGTACAGCCAGTGTCAGCTCCATACCAGCCTGCACATCTATGTCTTATGCCATGTGCAGCCAGTGTCAGCTCCATACCAGCCTGCACATCTATGTCTTATGCCATGTGCAGCCAGTGTCAGCTCCATACCAGCCTGCACATCCCTGCAGTCTGGTATGGAGCTACCCTGTCCACAATAAAGTCAAGTAAGGTTCTGTGAACTTGTTATAGGACAGGGCAGCTCCAGACCAGACTGCGCGATTGCACAGGCTGGTCTGGAGCTAGGCTAACCATGTATGGTATAAGAACCCTTTTTGCAAGATGCGGATCATATTTGCGATCATTAAAACCAATATTCCCATGCAGCAAATTAACAAAACTTGATTCTTGATCTTATGTCCTGAGCTTACCCAAAATAGGGATCAGTCTGGGACTTGTAATTGTGAGCAAAAATTACTCGAACTTGCAAATAGTAGACTCAAACTTTGAACCTATGCAGACAACGTTTTTCAAACAACTGTAAAATTCAATTCTGGACTTATATCTTCCATAACTTAAGACCATCTTATATCAAATAACAAAATTAGGACCTGTCATCGTAATTGGGACCTATGTGTCACTCAAGTTCTAGGTCACTTTATATTGGACAATGGCAGTACATACTCAGGACCAGTTGACATAAAAATTGGAACAACCCAGTCAGGTTTCAATCTTGAGATACTTTGGGGCACATTCTTAAGGGAAAGCTTAAGGTAAATGGCACAAGTTATAGCCCCCCCCCCCTCCCCTGATCACTGGCACTGATCACTGGCATATAAGTCTGGATATAATATTTACATTTCAGGGATAAACTACTAGTAGTTGGGATAACTAGAGATAATAGCAAACTTAAAACCAATGTTTGGCACCAATTTGGATCCAATCCGACATTTAAATTTAAGACGACTAAAGAACACATGCTTGGAACCAATCTCTTTGAACTTTGAACAACCTGTCCTCTAACCAGTAGACTAAAGACCATGCTGTGACAAATATTTTGGACTAAAATGACTCAATCTGCCCATTCCATCTTTTGCTCTCATCTAGGATTCTAATCTTAACCTGAGCCTTACAAATCCAACAGAAGGTGTATTGTGTGACTTAAACCAGGACAAAATCAACAGCAGACAAATCTGTTTCTGGAAAGAATCTCTGTCACATTCAATATAAAATTACATCTATTTTTTAACATATGTTATGAATCAGATCTCATGANTTTGACGAAAAAAAAAAATGAATCTCATTTTTTTTTCGTATGCTTAAAGCTGGCTTTTAGACACAAAACGGGTGCCTTGTTTAAAAAAAAAATCCAAATGAGGTATAAATCATCATAATTGACCCAGTTTTAATCACCTGCATTAATACGTGGACATCCTACATGTGCTGTACTGTAATTTACCAAAAGCGATGCCATAGTTAACAGGTGCCCGAAATGCGAAACCCATTTAAGCCTATTAACTTTAAACCTTCAATATTTTACGCACAAATACAGAATTATTTTGAAGAATAAAATGTTATTTGTTGAATGCAGTTGAAGTGAAGAATGTGCGCATATAATACATGTTTTTCAATGGGAACGAAATGGGTACCAAACTTCATTTTTGTTCCGGACTGGTTCGTACCAAAAGTTTTAAAAAATCGCAAAATCAACAGTTTTCGAAACGATTTTAAACCATGAATGTCCAAATAAAAAAAAACACACACAAAGAAGTAAATTTTGGACAAGTTAAAAAATAGCATAACTTTTGAACCAGATAAGATATTTTTAAAATTCAAACTAATTTAAAAACTGCAAATTAAGACCTACAGTCTGAATATGATCACTTAGCAAATCGCTATGTTTGAATTAATCACTGGGGTTTCTAGTACAAAGAACTTAATACCATAACATTTTTAACATGAGTGCATTTTTGGTCACCCGTCTTTTTTTCCCTCCTCCTACTCGAAACTTTTAGAAAAAAAATCTGAAAATCATTGTATTAAAAAATTCTGGCCTATATAACAATTTACAAATTGGAAATAAAAAAGGATGTTAGTAAACATAAAGTTAGGACCTTAAATTTTCTGTTCAACTCAAATCTTTATTTGGATGACTTTAAAGTAAATAATACTGTGACACAATATTAAAAGCATTTGGTACAGATACAAAATATTTATAATAGACTAGTTCTTATTTCATATTTTCACACTGTTACTTGAATATTAGTTTTGTAACAATTCTATCTTTTTAACCATTATTTTTCCCAGGCAAACAAAACAGGAAAACATTTACGTCACTTAATGGGTGTAGCAAACGTTATCTGAAAACTAGAAAACTACCCAAGTTTACTGTATCATGGGCAATAATTAGCTGTAATGTATATTTTCCCTGTTTTGAGCACATTTTCTGTAAATTTTCAAGACACTGGTCAATAATTCACACAGTTCCGGCATGAGATACTGGGAACTCTGTCCCTGGTCATTATTCGGTGGACAGAAAAATCAATGTATTAGAAATTTTATTACAGTTCATCTTGTCTGTGCTGGTGAATTTTAATCTTAATCAACCCATCTCAGAGGGGAAAGTGGCACCAGTCCGGAATTAAGCATTTGCTTGCAGGGAACGTGTGAAAACAGCCGTAAATAAATTCAACTGGACAGTGCTTATTATAGAGAATGGTGATTTTTTTACTTCACCAGACATTGAATAATGCCTGTATATATGCCGACGCTACTTAAAAACTGCAGCGTTAAGAACGATTGATATATCTTTAACACAAATAAGTCCCACTCCAATTGACTTTGTATAATTTTGATTTTTAAATGAAAGCCTAAATCTACCAATAAATGCTTAAATTTATAAGGACGGGAACGCAAAAAACAAGAGATGTGTTTGTCAGAAACACAATGCCCCCTAATGCGCCACTTCGATTTTTTTATTTATTTTTTACCTTTGACCTTGAAGGATAACCTTGACCTTTCACCACTCAAAATGTGCAGCTCCATGAGATACACATGCATGCCAAATATGAAGTTGCTATCTTCAATATTGCAAAAGTTATGACAAAACTTTAATATTATTAAAGTTTTGAACAGACAGACAGAATGACAGACAGACAGACAGACAGGCCAAAAAACAATATACCCCCTTTTTTGTTAAAAAGTGGGCATAAAAATTGAAAGATTGATATTTTCTAAATGAGCTTTGATAGTGACTCATTTTTGGTATTTGATAAATTAACTTACAGCTTTCTCAATAAGAAGAATTTGCTATGGGCAAACAAATAAATTTTTTGCTAGCCAATAAGATACCCAAGTGCCCCCCCCCCCC
>VMBQ01000873.1:267052-297604 GCA_007657795.1 Dreissena rostriformis | reverse complement strand
CCCCCCGCCCTGCACCCCAATTTATTAAGACCTCTCTGTATACACTGACCAGCATCTCTTTTAACTGATCCAACACCCAGCTTCCCCCCTATACCCCAATCATTGAAAAACATACACCCTGAGTCACACATATCTAACCTTTATAGACCATCAAATCAAGTACATCAGGATTGAATTGATCAAACCAGTAAAAACCCCAACAGAAACAAACCAGTAAAATTGAAACAGGAAACAAGAGTGTGGAATACACAATAATAGTTATTGGCATTTTTGTGATTTATTTTCAGAAAGGTCAGTGTTGCTATAGCAACAAGATAGCCAGGGCAGTCGGCAAGCTGTAGTTCAGAAAATCATTAAGTTCAAGATTGGACAGCCATTATTTTAAGTTTCTCAGCTGATTTTACACCAACATTTAGTAAAAGAAAACCAGAAGTATTGTTTTTTTCACTGAGAAAACTGTCATCTGAAGGTCAATAATTATCTATGATTGAAATGTTCAAGTATTCTGAATGTTTGTTTAGTTGTTGATTTTTACATACAATTTTAATAATGGACACTAGAACTGTTTCACTGATTAGGAATATCCCTTTGCATGCTGGGAAATTTGTCTTCTGCTAAAATGTCATCTGCTGAATTTCTAAAATTAGCATTTTCTTCGATTTTTTTCAAAGAATACTATCAGAATAGCAAACAGTTTGGATCCTGATGAGACGCCACATTCTGTGGCGTCTCATCTGGATCCAAACTGTTTGCAAAGGCCTTCAAAATCTGGTTCTTGCTCTCAAAGGAATATTCTTCTCTTTTTTTATACACTGATTACATATTTCTGATTCATTTAAGACAGAGTTTATTGAGGACGTTTGCAGCTATGCTTTTTTTTAAAACTTATATACTTCTGTTAAAAGTAATGCACAACAACAGTTGGTAATCAGTTTCAAGTATATTTCTGTCTTGACTGCTAATTATCAAACATTTGAAACATTATACTGTCCATACCAAAAATTACAAATAACAATGTTTATATAAGGAGCAAGTTCAGTTTGTGAACTGTCCTTTACCATATATACCAGTTTTTTACCATCAAATTTTAAATCAAAAAGTTAGTGTGCATTTCACATTGATACAACATTATTTTGGCTAATTATTTTCGAAAATTATATTGTGCAATTATATATATTCATAATAGATGCCGTGTTTTTTTTCCAGAATACAATACCCCATTATCTTGCAGAATAAAAGGCTGTTGTTGACAAACCGAAGAGTGGGAAATAGTAAGTATGACGCGGTAGCAGTTTCTATAGTAATTAAAATGTTTGAATAAAAAATAAATATAAAAACATTTATGCTTTAAATACGAAATAATAGGTAAACATTCAGTGACACTGATCAAAGTTTTAGTCATGTGATCAACCAATTGCGCAATAGTAAAATGGCACCAATATGGAGATTAGAAAACTTGTTTCCCCCAATTTGGCATAAAAAAATTGGGTGCACATTTTACATGAATGCATGTTATGCATAGTAAAGTATGACTAGTCTCAAATTCAAGGCAAAAATATCACTGAAAAATGAAGGTGTTTGTTCAGTCCTATGGTATCTTTCACAAGCAAAGAGACATTCCAGTGTAATATTAGATTTTCTGGAAAATAATCTTGGCATTGAATGGAGACAAAGTAATGAAACAATAACATTGTAAAGACATATGAACAGGTCAATAAACTGGCTGCCAACCTAAAAAAATATGGCGTAAAACAGTAGTTATAACAGAAGCAATGTTAGTGCTTCCTATAAAGAAAGTTTGTTTGATTTGTCACAACATACTGACAACAATTAACCAACAAAAGTTTATAAAATATATTAAAAAAATATAATAAAATAAAAGCTTAGAGGAAAAATGCTTTTGAAGACCCAATAACAAATTTTAATCACCAAATTTCATTACGAAATCTCAAATATTCTACTTATGCAAAGCTTTGATACCCTTTGATTTGTAATACTTTGAAAACAAAACAAAACTTTGTTCCATCCCCCCCGCACCCCCCACTCTGCCTTTCCCTTAAAACGCTCTTTTAGCCGTTAATTAATTGCAAGAGGAAATTATTTCACACAAACAGTGCAGTTTGGATATTTTCCTATATGCTATTGTTTTCAATAAAAACAGGCTTACAGGCGATGAAAACTTGTTGTATGTTCATTATTTCAACAAACTCTCCCCGGAAACATGTACATTGTCAGATGTTCCATTTCAAATCTCGGAATTTGATCCGTGATTGAGCGCAAAGCATACTACAAAAACACTGGGCTTTACAATGCTAAGCTTTTTAATCAAACTTTGAATTCTTTAGCCAGCTGTTCGGAGCATATGTTGTAAATCTAATTTTATCGCAAAATCAATCCTTGCAAAGGATTTGAAGAAGGTTTCACAATTCTACAATCTACAATTTACCAATTCTCAATTCAGTTCACAACAGCTGTGCTGGTCAATAATTACAACATTAAAGGGTGAATGCCAGGATATATAACTGCTTAATCTTTTGCTCCAAAGTCAAAAGCGGCAATAAAAGAAAGTAGTCCCTATTTATCCAAAGAGTACCTGATGTTTTCAAACAATGAAATCATCCCTTAGCAAAGATTGAGCAAGTGCAAGATTTAATGACCTGTCCATTGTTTCAATAACATTTCAAAGGCCATTTTCTTCAAAAAATCTATTAACTAAATATATTTTGTTTATGTTTGTGAAAGTGATGATAGCAACACTACTACTACTGCTGCTGTTGCTGCTGCTTCTGCTATTACTCCTTCTTCTGCTGCTGTTACTACTACTAATACTTTTTTTCATAATTGATTGAACCTAAGCACCTATCCTCTTTCAAAGCTAATCCCTAACACTGCTAATTGTAAATAGCTGACAAAGAAAGTGTTCAAACAACTTTAAAACACCCCACCAGAACCACTTCCACTCAAATCTATTAAATTTGTTCCTGACATTAATTAGAGGCCAGATTAATCTGAACAGACCCAAGCAATCAAAGATAAAACAGGCTGGCTGAGAAAACAATGGTAAAATTTATCATATATACTTTTATGATAACAATAATTGTTTATTTGAAAAGTTTCCTGGCAATTACAGACTCCTGTTCAAGGTGGGCAATAATTTGGCAGGCATTGTGCTTAAAACAATGTTGTATTGTGTGCTATTGTGAACTGATTGGCTCTAAAGTGTGAGGCATAACTGTAAAATGTTACCTATGACGATTAAGTGTGAGACTTGTCCATACAGTGTGAGGCATGAGAGAAAGTGTGAGATGAAACAGAGTGTGAGGTGTATCCCTAATGTGAGAGACATGACCCAAAGTGTGAGGCATGACCATAAAGTGTGAGAAATGATCATAAAGTGTAAGATATGACCATATATGGTGAGGCACAACCTTCCCGTGTGAGACATGACCCCAAAATGTGAGGCATGACCCTAATATAAGACACATGACCCCAAAAGTGCGAGGCATGACCCTTATGTAAGATACGTGACCCCAAAGTGTGAGGGATGACCCTTATGTAAGACAAATGACCCCAAAGTGTGAGGCATTACCCTAATGTAAGACACATAACCCCAAAGTATGAGGCATGACCCTTATGTAAGACACATGAACCCAATGTATGAGGCATGACCCTAATGTAATACACATGACCCCAAAGTGTTAGGCATGACCCTAATGTAAGAGACATTACCCCAATGTATGAGGCTGGCCCTAATGTAAGACCCCAATGTATGCGGCATGATCCTAATGTTAGACACATGACCCCAAAGTGTGAGACATGACTGTTACATGTGTGACCTGACAATGACCAAATTATAAAGTAAGACAGATACTGCAGGTTTCAAAAAAAACAAAATACTAACAATAATGTGCCATAAAATGTAAGAGGCAAAGGTACAAAGATGGCGCAATATGAAAGATTCCCAACAACCGGTGTTAGGCATTACCATTTAAAGGTAAGGCCTTTTACAATGTGTCTGAAAGAAGTATGTTGTGTGTTTAAATGATTCCTCCAAATGCGTGTCCTGTTAGGGCTAGACATTTAAGTGTGAGTTATGGGTGTGATATGTAGTAAAGTGTGACACTTAACCCTAGTAAAGTGTCACACTTAAGCCTAGTAAAGTGTCACACTTAAATGTGTGATTTGTGTGTGATTTGTGGAAAGGTGAGATATGGGATTGATATCAAGGCAAGATAATTAAGTTTGAAAAATGCGAGACTTTACATTTACACATGATATTTGAGTGTGTTAGACAGTGCTGGACATTTAAAGGGCCTGTTCACGTTTTGGAAAATTGACATAAATGAAAACAAATGTAGTTATGAGATTTGCGAGAAAACCGTAATACTGAACATTTGCCATGCTCTAAAATATCCATTTTATGCAGGTTTTGACGATTTTAAAACCTGAAATTTATAAAGCATTACAAACACGAAACAATTGAATAATTTGGAGAGTTCTGTTGTTGTCGTTACATTTTGTGACATTAAAAGGATTGCTTATATAAAGTATAAAAAACATGTCTATTATATCAGCATGGATGACCCAGTGGTTAAAGCACTAGACTTTTACTCCAAGGGTCAGTGCTTCGAGCCCTAGTGTGAAATACTATTTTTTCTTTCTTTAAAATTATTCTTGTTTTATACTAGGGCTATTTTGTTCTGATGTTTACATTTATCAATTTATAGCATTTACTGACAAACTTCAAAACATGTAAAAGTCTGTGAAGAAGTCCGTTTAACCCTTTTAGTTCTGAAACCGAATTTTAAAGGCCTTTGCAAACAGTTTGGATCCAGATGAGACGCCACGTTCGCCACATTTTAGAAGACGACAAATTTCCCATCATGCAAAGGGTTAAGTGTGAGATAATATTGAGTGTTATAGGCAAGGTAAAAACATTAAATGCAACGTATATGTAGGATATGTGGGGCTAGAAATATACAAATGACAGTTTTTTTTATATGTTTGGCTTAACAATACAATTTTGAGTGGGATGTGGGTGTGAAATATTAGATGATGAACTAAAATGTGAGACTTGAGTAAAAACACATAGAGGTGGGGAATTGAGCGTGATATTTGATCCAGTCACAGTAATGGAAGGCAGCATTAGAGATTTCAGTTTTCGTTTTTTTTTAATTGTAAAACATACAAAATTAATTTGTAAAAAAGGTGAGATTGCACTGCCCTATAAGATCGTTTGTTGGTTTGTGTGGATCTAATTCAATTCAATTCACAAATCCAATTAAGGCGGAAAGCGTTGTCCCTGATTAGCCTGTGTGGACTGCACAGGCTAATATGGGACGACACTTTACGCACATTCATTATGCCCAGTTTTCTCAGAACGCGACACATTTGTTTGTTTGTGTGGATAGTTGTTTGCCTTTTCCCACAGTCGCATGACAATGGTCAGTAAACAAATTAACACTTTTCAAGGGCCAGCTGATTTACCAGTGCTAAGTGCACATACTTATATACTTATGCCAGTAACTGACATATCCGATACCTAAATAAAGGCTATAGAAAACGATTACATGAACAATCATTACACAAGTTACGTGGCCAGGCCTGGCATCGAACCCCAGATCCTTGGATTTACAGTCCAGCGTTCCACCAGGCAAGTAAGCAAGCACACCTCAACCAACTGAGCCGTGGTTGAGGTCGCCGTGGCGTAGTGGATATGGTGTCAGCCTAGCGATCGGGAGGTCATGGGTTCGATCCCCACAGTTGGAGCGTTCTCCAGATCTCCCCCAAAGACACCAAGTACTGGTTCTAGTCCCAGGAAACAGACTCTATAGAGCGTTTCAAATAAGCCTTAGGCTTTAAATGCAATTGAGCTAAAATAAATAGGTTTTAACTAACACACTGACCAGGGACGCCCATTTAGAATTGCCAGCAATGTTTCGCCTGATGGCATATTGTGAGACTTGAAGGATGAAAAACACAAATACAGTGTCAGGAACAAAGCCTGTTTAGACTTGAATATACAACTTACATTACAATCTATGCTTACGATTTAAAAGTGAAACCTGATAATGATATTTTTGTGACATTGCACAACCGTTTTTTACACAAGTGAACATGCTTCTTTTACAGCAAATCATGGGCTACACACCACTAAAACTTCCAAGCACTAAACCGCTTTATGGGAGGAAATACGTTATTTTACAAGGTGCTCAGAAAAGTTTCAAGATATTTACTTAAGAGTTTTTGGTTATGATAACCTTTGGTTGAGGAGTGGAGTTTATTATAGTTTCCAGCTGAAATCAAAATAAATGTTTATTTTCTGATTTCAGCTTTGAGTATGGTCAATACGCTCCTGTAGGCAGCCTTTCAATGTTTATGTGAGACGTAAACTACTGAAGTTATACGGCTCTACAGACCATATGTTCTGAGAATTAACTGAACTAAACATCAAAGTGAAAAAATCTGTTTAAAATCTCCTCAAAATCATGTAAGTTTTCTAATACCAATGGATTTTTTCATCTGTTTTAAACATCAAAATTGCCAGGGATTTATTACATTGAAATGATTTTAAGTGCCAGCAGAGTTTTCTCTGAAGATCTATACTTCTTAGCAATAATTTGTTTGAGACATAGGCATTAAAGAAATTTAAATGCTTTTGATCTTAAATTTAAAAACATTTCAAAGATTATTTCGGTAATTAAATTCTCAATAAGAAGTAGACGGAATTCCTGTTTAATATAGTTGAATAGGAGAATAAGGTTAAGACACAAACAATGTGAATATGTTTCTCAATGTTCAAGAAAGAAGTAGAATTTATAAACGAAAACAATTTTCAATTTATAAAGTTATTAAACATCTGCTGAAAGTCAAACTGTTTGTAAGTTTCAATAACCCTTTTTCTCCGGGAAATTTGTCGTCTGCTAAAATTTTGTCTGCTGAATTTCTAAAATAAGCATTTTCTTAGATTTTTTCGAATAATACTATCAGTATATAGCAAACAGTTTGGATCCTGATGAGACGCCACGTTCTGTGGCGTCTTATCTGGATCAAAACTGTTTGCAAAGGCCTTCAAAATTCGGTTCTAGCACTGAAAGAGTTAAGTTCACTAGAACTCCGCGAGTTGGATGTGTCACCTGATGGTAATGGGTTAACCAAGAAATTGGCCCATTTCAATAAGTCTTAGTCCAAAATAAGGTCAAGGTCAAGATCAAAATGAGGTTGGGTGATGCTGGTGTGTGCAGGGTGATGAGAGACAACATCCATGCAAGTATCAAAGCTCTGTAGCAAGCGGTATTGATGTCAGAAGAAACGGTCAAAATGTGTTAACCAAGATTTTTGTACGGATGGACTGACGGACAGGACAAACGCTATATACCTCCCTACTGCGCCACTTTGAAAAAAAATGTTTTTTTTTTTTTACCTTTGACCTTGAAGGATGACCTTGACCTTTCAACACTCAAAATGTGCAACACATGCATGCCAAATATCAAGTTGCTATGATTATTATCGCAACAAAAATCCACATTTTTCGAAACCTAAACGCAAAACTAAACACAAAGTGTGACGAAATTTCAGAAAAACAGACAGACAGACAGACGGACAGTGCGATCACTATATGCCCACCTTCAAACAACAAATTAATGTTTAAAGTAAAGCTCAAGACATAGTAGTTATGAACCTTTTTTGATGTCAAAATCTAAACGCAGACCCTCAGTTCAAGGTTATTGTCAGAGGGGTCAAAACTTTTATGCCCATGGAAATGTCTTGTCCAGATACACATGCATACCAAATATGAAAGCAATATCTGAAGGGACACAGACATTATGATCTTTTTTTAATTGCGGTTGCAGATTTCGAAACCTGAACGCTGACCTCATGTTCAAGGTCACAGGGGTAAAAAATTGTATGCGCATGGAAAGGTGTTGTCCAGGTTCACATGCATACCAAATATGGGCTGACCTCAAGTTCAAGGTCACAGGGGTAAAAAATTGTGCATGGAAAGGTGTTGCCCAGACAAGCAGTAGTTATGAGCCTTTTTCGAATCGCGGTGGGTGATGTCCAGATACACATGCTAACCAAATATGAAAGCAATATCTGAATGGACACAGTAGTAATGAGCCTTTTTCGAATCGCGGTCGCAGATTTCGAATCGCGGTCGCAGATTTTGAATCGCGGTCGCAGATTTCTGAACGCTGACCTCAAGATCAAGGTCACAGGGGTAAAAAATTGTGTGTGCATGGAAAGGTATGGAAAGGTGTTGTCGATATACACATGCGTACCATATATGAAAGCAATATCTGAAGGGACACAGTAGTAATGAGCCTTTTTCGAATCGCGGTCGCAGATTTCGAATCGCGGTCGCAGATTTCTGAACGCTGACCTCAAGATCAAGGTCACAGGGGTAAAAAATTGTGTGTACATGGAAAGGTATGGAAAGGTGTTGTCCAGATACACATGCATACCAAATATGAAAGCAATATCTGAAGGGACACAGAAGTTCTTAGCCTTTTTCGAAAAGTGTGACGCCGCCGCAGACGACCCTGCCGCCGACGACGATGTAACACCTATATGTCCCCTGACCATAGTCAGGCGACACAAAAAAGCATCACAGGCACGTTTTAACACATTAAACATTAGCAAAAATAATCATTGCATATTTTATGTACAAGTTTGAAGTCAATGTGCGCTGCATTATTTCTGTCATTCATGGAAAACAAGATTGTATGTAGTACATCAGTTCTGGCAAATAACACTCACATGGGAATAAGCTGCAAAATATAGCATATAATATATAAATAATGCATAAAGTGTCAATATAAATTATGTATAAATAAAGCCACAGTTACAACTGAATATACATAATTAATACTTTTTTATGGATTTCAATATTACCAATACCCATTTAATTTAAAAAAAAGATATTTTACCTACTTTTAAATTTCATTGTCCTATATTAGTATGCTAAGATCTTAAAACCCAATGTAAATTGCTTGGGCTCGGCTAGCCCAGTTGGTAACAGAGCTGGACTGTCAAATAAGACTGAGAGTTTGAATCTAGCATAGCCACATAGGTGGAGAGATATGTGATAATCTGTGATAAAATAGTTTTCACAGCCAATGTCCTTTTAACTCAGATTTAAGTGATGCAGTTGTCAATTAATTGTAGTTTGTACACAAAGTACAAGTTAACCCCTTAGATGTGGGCTAAACTTCATCCGAGTAGGTTAACTCAGATCACATTCTATGACTGAACTACTGTTCAAAACTACATACATACTCATGCAAACAAATAGTTGCACTTTTAGGAGAGCCTTTGGAAAGAACTTGAAACAAACCAATTACAATGAGTATAATATGTTCAAACCCTCTTGAACAATTACTATGCCCTCAATACTTTTCTTTTCTTTGTCTATCCAAATTATAATAAACTTGATCTCAGAAAAGGTAGATTAGGAACAGATTTCAGTTAGGTGCTTTCCACCTATTAAACCATTACTGACTNGGGATAACTAGCAGATAGAATTTTAAATAGAGGTCTTAAAAAATTTTCACACAAGGATACATTCATAATATAAAGATTTTTAATGAAGAAAACAGTGTGCGTGTCGTCGCTGACTGCTGGTTATCAATGAGGCAAAATGAAAAACCACATCATTTAAACATCGATTTGTCCTATATAAAGATTACAGAATCAGGCTGCAGTTGTTCGGTAAGGTGAGTTATTATACATAATTATTTAATCATTTAAACCATATTCATTGTTATTGGTAACATCTTTATTAATCGTTAGTTTTTTATGTAAATTGCATAATGCAGAATATTAACATTATTTCGGACTGACTGGGCACTGTTCACACATCATTGGGTTGCTCGAAACACTACAGGGATTTAAACTTCATAACATTTCCAGTTCTTTAACCCTTTGCATGCTGGGAAATTTGTCGTCTGCTAAAATGTTGTCTGCTAAATTTCTAAAATTAGCATTTTCTTTGATTTTTTTTCAAAGAATACTATCAGAATAGCAAACAGTTTGGATCCTGATGAGACGCCACGTTCTGTGGCGTCTCATCTGGATCCAAACTGTTTGCAAAGGCCTTCAAAATCCGGTTCCAGCGCTCAAAGGGTTTAACTTCATAACATTTCCAGTTCTTAGCCCACTTAGCTGTACAACTGCTCCACAGCAATGGCATGTCCCAAGAGGAGAGAAGATGAAGCCATTTCCAATAAATCATGTTGTTGTTGCTGGCGTATCAAAAACTATGTATTTGAAAATTATAGCCAGTTTAATCACATGTGTTAAATGTCTTTACATTTTTAATATTGTACAAATTTCGTTAAAACATTAAAAGTATTAAGGAGGTAAATTAAAAATCCATTTATTACCCGCTGCATATACAGAGCGTATGTTACGGCAATGAACGAAACAATATCATTAAACCAAGCAATTACATTTTAAAATAATGGATTTTATAGTATTTATGAAAAAAATATAAACTACCGGTACACGTAATATAAAAAATTAGATATGTATCACTCATGATCACTTGTATAGAGATTTAATGAACTGAAAGTTTAAGTTGCATCATGCGTAGAGGGAGTTTATTTTTTCAGTTATAAGTTAAAATTCATAATTTTTTTCGTCCAGTGTAAAAGGAAATTTACATTATATTTAAGTATTGTTATATACTTTGCTTTTTATAGGGATTTGTTTTAAGATTGATCCCATGCACCTGTCCTCATACACTCACAGTCATTCATGGCATCTAGTCTTCAAGATCCTTAAAACATATTATCAGTTCGGTAAGTGAATTTATTGGAGTCATCATGAATGAAATAATACAGCTATTTGGGTAGCAGGATTTTTCGTCCCCATGTTTGTTAGGCCCAGTCTGAAAAATCAAATTATTTTCATAATACTTTCGTAAGCAACACTTTTCACTATTGATTTAACGAATGGCGTGTGAACCGTTAGCAACAAGCTGTCTGGCAGCAAATACAGTACCACAATTTGATTGGTTGAAAATACGACTGTAGGAACTATGCATGGATGTGGGTGAAGTGTTGTCCCAGATTAGCCTGTGCGGACTGCACAGGCTAATCTGGGACTACACTTTCCGCCCATGCATTAAACCCCCTTTTAACAGAGCGAGTCTCAATTACCTTTGTCTCAGAAATGGATAATGAGGAACAGATTCCAGTTTTGTGCTTACCCCAACTAGACCATAACCCTATGCAGCAACAATCTTTCCTTATAATTAGAATAAAGTGATGGACCCATGGCCCATGTCAGAAGAAATAAGTGCGAAATGATTTCAAATAAATTGGAACCATTCAGCAGCCTTACTGATTGGCCATGCAACACTCCCCTACCCATCCCCCTTCTTACCAATTCAAGTGATTAAGCCTGGCTGACCAGTGAATCATTTATAAGAAATTCATCATGTTCCAGGACTTTGAAAAATGACCGTGGTCAAAGTTTTTATGTCAGTTTAAGGCCAGTTGCTTGATTGAGTGCTTAATAGTAGATTGCTTGCAGAGGGATGAAGATCGGTACAGTTTTCCTTGAAGACTTAATTAAAAGCAGGGGATCCAAAGGCCAAAAATTTGACATTTCCCTGGACAGATCTGTTGATCATACCTTCATATTGTCATTGTAATGCCATTAATCACACACTGGACTGACCAGTAACAACATGTTCAATTTGCCTAGTGCTCACATAAATTATAAATAAGATGCCTTTGTAATGTCCAAGCAATTCATAAAATGAGAGTCTATTGACAGTTGAAAATAAACATGTATGTTTTGATGCAAATCAGTCTATAAATTGGATAGTGAAAATGATTTTTCTTCCCATTTTCTTGTAATTTTGACTCAACTTATGAAGTGAACAAAAAATGGCATTTTTTTTTTCGTAACATATAATTATGTAGATTCATTTGATAACAAAAGATGAAATCATTGTTGCAAAAAGGAGAAAATCCTCCGGGTCCACCGGCTTCCCCCCACAACAGAAGACCATGCCTGGATTCCCCCCACAACAGAAGACCATGCCCAGCTTCCCCCACAACGAAAGACCATGCCAAGTTTGACCTTACAACAGAAGACCATGCCTGCTTCTCCCCACAACAGAAGACCATGCCCAGCTTCCCCCCTCAACAGAAGACCATGCCCAGCTTCCCCCCTCAACAGAAGACCATGCCCAGCTTCCCCCCTCAACAGAAGACCATGCCCAGCTTCCCCCCTCAACAGAAGACCATGCCCAGCTTCCCCCCTCAACAGAAGACCATGCCCAGCTTCCCCCCTCAACAGAAGACCATGCCCAGCTTCCCCCCTCAACAGAAGACCATGCCCAGCTTCCCCCCTCAACAGAAGACCATGCCCAGCTTCCCCCCTCAACAGAAGACCATGCCCAGCTTCCCCCCTCAACAGAAGACCATGCCCAGCTTCCCCCCTCAACAGAAGACCATGCCCAGCTTCCCCCCTCAACAGAAGACCATGCCCAGCTTCCCCCCTCAACAGAAGACCATGCCCAGCTTCCCCCCTCAACAGAAGACCATGCCCAGCTTCACCCCTCAACAGAAGACAATGCCAAGCTTCCCCCACAACAGAAGACCATGCCTGGCTTCCCCCTACAACAGAAGACCATGCCCAGCTAAACTCACAACAGAAGACCATACCCGGCTTCCCCCCATAAACAGAAGACAATGCCCGGCTTCCCCCAACAACAGAAGACCATGCCCAGCTTGACCCCACAACAGAAAACCATGCCCAGCTTCCCCCACAACAGAAGACCATGCCCAGCTTCCCCCACAACAGAAGACCATGCCCAGCTTCCCCCACAACAGAAAACCATGCCCAGCTTCCCCCCACAACAGAAGACCATACCCAGCTTCCCCCACAACAGAAGACCATGCCCAGCTTCCTCCACAACATGCCCAAATTGAATATCTTATTTAAAAACTAAATAGCTTGAAAATTCAGCTTTAATTAAAAAATCGTCCCAATTTTAGTGAAAGTGCTGGGCTAAACTCCAGGTCCTCACATAATGCAGCATCAGGTGCAGAAACTTCTGAATAAACACTATCGTACATAAATAAGCTCTATATTGGAATGTCATACATTGATTATCATTGCACAATAACTTTCAGAGCTTAAGTAATTGCCATCACTGTTATGACATTTATAGAACTATTTTCTTAAAAAAAAAAAATGTTAACAAGCCCCTTTAAATCTTCAGTTTTCATAAGCTATAAACATATCCATCGATCAATAGCATTCGCAGATTAATCAAGTCAATATTAATATTCGAAATTTCACTCCACTGGGATTCTTATCCTGAGAGCTGTATTTTAACTCGAGCCGAGACCAATTTTGACAAATGTTCCTTATGACCAGTGAAGTCATTTTTCAAATGTAATTTCATGTAAATACAGACCTTACTAGGAAAGAGAATCAGACTAAATTCATCTTAAGTATTCCGCTCCTATTTATCAATAGTTTTCTAGATGGCAACATTTTTCAGCCGTCCGAATTGTTCCTATTTATTTTTCAATGGATTATATCCAGTCAAACAAAGTGCAATGAAACAATGATAAATTGAAAAAGCTAGTCGAGTAGAAAAAGAATGCCATTACAAATGTAATGGACATCAAGAAAATCTTATTATTATGCTTAAGCAATTTTGGAATCTCTAAAAGACATCACATCCAATTTTGTAGCATATGACATTGATTGTCCTTTTTTAAGGCAGTTGCATCATCATAGAACATTAAATTTTAATGTTTCTGGTTTCTTTTTAAACAATGTTTTGCATCATTTGAAAACAAGATATTTGTTTAACAAAAATGGAATCGTATTAAATTTTCAAACACTACTCCACTTACCATATTTATCCTAAAAAACGCTCCCGCCCTTATAAACGCGCCCCTATTGTATAATAAAATATAGATGTGATCAAAATTTCTCGGCTGCTAAGGAATAAGTAGAATGAGGCAGTCTCGGAGTTTAAGATTTCCCATGCAACGTTTCATTAATCTTTGGGAGGTTGCTGGTGCATTGGATAAACCAAAAGGCATTTGATTACACTCATTAAATCTTTGGAAGGTTGCTGGTGCATTGGATAAACCAAACGGCATTCGATTACATTCATAAAAACTTTGGAAGGTTGCTGGTGCATTGGATAAATCAAAAGGCATTCAATTACACTCATCAAATCTTTGGAAGGTTGCTGGTGCATTGGATACACCAAAAGGTATTCGATAACACTCATAAAATCTTTAGAAGTTTGCTGGTGCATTGGATAAACCAAAAGGCATTCAATTACACTCATAAAATCTTTGGAAGTTTGCTGGTGCATTGGATAAACCAAAAGGCATTCGAGTACACACATAAAACCCGAGGCCCCCAACCTGAAACGCAGTCTTTTCCTTATTTTCCTCCTCAAGTTCAACCTGCCAGTACCCAGCTTTCAAGTCTAGTTTAGAGAAATATTTGGACCCTGTAAGTAAGTGTAAGGCAAACATGCCATACATCCCAGATTGTCCTGGATTGTCCCGGAAATGAAGAACCTGTCCTGAAATCCCTGAAATCTGTCAAATTTCACGGATTTTACAAAAGCCATATATACATGTACCTTATCTTAGGCTTAACTGCACCTCGAATCAAGTGGATTGTATCTAGTAACGGAAGTAGTTATGTTTAATTTGACGTAAATAGATCTAGTGTATTTCGGATAGGCTTTCAAACTTAACAATTAACGATGTGATAAAAAATTCTTACCAAAAATACATATATGTCTATATATATATATATCGCTGTTTGTATACATGTCCCCGAAAATCAGCAAAATTGAGCTCAATGTCCCGGAATTGGTCTGAAAATTTATGGCGTGTATGTGTAAGGTATCTTCGGTCATTTCAACAACGGCCCTTTCATCTCGCATGATAATAGGGTGTAGTATTCTGGTTAGACTAATTGTGATATGTTTACGATTCAGTGCTCACTGAACTTGGAACTTTTCACAAATTCCGGTCAACACATTTTAGGTGTTGGCTCATATTATACCTAAAGGGGGTGAAATAAACGCGCCCCTTTGTGATTTGCATCGCACCCGGGCGCGTTTATTAGGATAAATACTGTATATACTATTTTCACTTTATGTTAGTTTATTATGTCACTATAGTGTAATATTATAATGTCATTGTTTATATATAGCACAAAACACACTGTTGTCACTGATATAAATGTTAGAAACCAAGGTAAAAAAAAGGCATATTATTGTATACTTTGATGGACCATTGTTTGCAAATGAAATACATGTATGTATACAATGTATGCTTTTAAATGATTTCAACAAGAGATGTGTTTGTCAAAAACACAATGCCCCCTACTGCGCCGCTTTGAAAATAAAGTGTTGTTTTTTTTTAACTTTGACCTTGAAGGCTGACCTTGACCTTGACCTTTCACTACTCAAAATGTGCAGCTCTATGAGATACACATGCATGCCAAATATCAAGTTGCTATGATCAATATTGCAAAAGCTATGACCAAACTTTAACCTTGGTTAAAGCTTTCAGACAGACACACTAACACACAGAAAGACCGACACACACAATGACAGACTGACAGACCAAAAACAATATACCCCTTTTTTTTAAAAGGGGGCATAAAAAAAGAAAAGATAAATGTTTTAACTGCATGATCAAGTGGTCAATAAACTGATTTGTGAGCATGTCCCTTAAAGAAAAAAAAAATACACGAAAACTCAGCATTTTTTTTTTCAAGAGCGAATATGCAGATTTATAAAACTCAAAATGTCTTAACCTATTGATTGCTAAACAGTAAAGTCTGGACAAGGCAAACGTATTTAGCATCAAAATAAGCTCTGCTTTTATGCAAAAGAGTAAATAAGCATTAAAATGATGGATCCCAAAGTTTGATATGCATGTCGTAAAAGTTAATCATCTAGTTTCCTACCATGATAAAAATCTTTCAATTTATATGTAAAATTTCTGAAGGGCATAAAACTTGATTTGCATACTTTTTTGTTATGATTCTGTCAAAATTTCCAGACTTTAGTGTTTCGCTAATCGCTTGAAAGCAGGGTGCGCTTTATTTTATTTCAGAATTGACTGTCACATTATGAAGGGGAGGAAAACACCAAATGAAATTTGCATACATATTTACGTTTACAGCTAAATAAAAAATGCTCTGTAAAAAAAAGAAAAGAAAGTTGTTGTTTTTAAGCTTGCATATTATAGCTAAAAAAAAATGTATGCCCAAAAAACAACAGCAAGTTATAGTTTAACTTGTATTTTATATAAAAAAATAAAGGGGTTAAGGGTTACTATATTTTTCAAAATATTAAATTATAGAGAAACAATTAATATATAATAATTAAATTTTATTTGTTTTGTAAGATACTTATTTTATACTAATTTAAAAGAATTTGCTTTTGAACTTTCCATGCCAGTCAATTTGTAAAAACTTTGATATAGTACATCAGTCATCGCTAGTGCAGATGTAAGGTTTACATATTGGCATCATAGTACCAGTTTCTAGGGATTGGCTACATTTTACTTAAGTTCTCTGTACACTGACATATTATTCTCTATACCAATTTCTAACAAAAGAATTCATAATTACCAAGCAGACCAGTTTCCTTCATGTAATGTTATTACTGACGTCAATTTGCTACTTTCAAAACGAAGTGTTACTGTAATTTACACTATTCACATAGGCTCAAATGGCAGCGTATTTAAATATCAAAGCAATGGCGCAGACCGATAATTTGGATCAAAGTAAAAACGACTCTATAATTAGGTGACGATCAGTTATATTTAATGTTTCAAGTACATAATAGATGCCGCTATAATTTACAGAAACTGAAAATGTTGACTACAACCACAACATACATGTACGCAACAAATATTACAACGCAGATTTACTAAATGGGACAATTTCCTGAACTGCACCCTAATACTGCTTTTCAGCAAAATGATGTTAATTATTTTTTGGGGGTGACTTTACTGAAGAATGGTCAACAGTGTTATAACTTCATTTTGCTGTTTTTATTTTATGCTGTCTCCTTTCCAATTTATTATGTGCTGTCATTTCTTTATTTAATTTTTGTATTCCATTTAAGTTGAGCTTAATCACACTGAAAGTCATTGGCAATATAAGTCCAAAATTCTGGGTAGAACCACTACTTGTAATCTTTGATAAGATCTATAGAATGCTTCTCAGCTGAGGATCGAACCCAGAATCTCTAGGTTTTTCATTTGTTCTAATATGCTTTGTAATACAAGTATATCAACACATTTACCTCAAAATAATGTAAGTCACATTTACGTGTACATTTGTTCATTTAGTACAATAGAACTGCATTGAGATGGTAATTATTAACATCGCCACCGCCTCCAGATTGCAGACAAATATTCGCTAAAAAAACTGTCATTACTTTTTCATTAGCATGTAATTTGACAACAGTATCCATTGAAAAGTGTTGATAAAATGAGTGAAATTGCAAGGTAACTGTGAAAATCCATAAAAAAGGTCAGTAATTTTAGCAAATATGTAAGAACTAGACATTGGATATTGGATTTTTTTTTATTATTTCAAAACAAGTGTGAATATCATATTTCACAATTTGTATAATGGCATTTTGTACTAAAAGTTCAACGTGGTACTGAGGTACCTGATGAATAAAATTATATTCAGCAGATATAAGAATTTAGTATTAAAACCCTCAACCAGCACATCATATATATGACAAAGTGTAAGTTTGACTAGCCTTTATCCGGTTTAAACCCCAAATACTCTGCACTTATCATGTGAAGGACCCAGCTTTCATCATTTTTAGTTGTTCGCTTGCGAACGACTAAGGTTACTAGACCACGAATTCCGATTCGAAGTGTCTAAGCTATTATTAACCAAGGAACCTTTTAGCATACACGCAAAAAGGAGTTTGCGGCGCGGTTTCAGTTCTTGAAATATATTCATTTACAAATTGACACATAATATGAATATCGTGTTAAATGGAATAGTTTTGAACGGATCGTATATAGTAAAAGTAAAAAAAAAACTACATTTGTTCACTATACATGTTGCAGAGTATGTTTATATTATGAATTGTTAAATAGTCCACTATGTGCTACGTAGTGTATTCTTGCACTTAGGTCATTCATAATCTAAGGCTATTAATAGATCAGAGAACATGAAATTCACCAATGGGATGTCGAGATTGCAATACACTATCATGCGATAGTGCTAATACAAGGACCTTCATCAATGGGATGTTCAGATTGCAATACACTATCATGCGATAGTGCTAATTACTATTCGTCAAATATTAATTTTAGTTCCTAACTAATAATAATGTCCAATGTTTAAACAAAATTAAGTTTGAATTACCGTATGCATGAAATACATTAATATCCAACGTAATCCACGCATACATATTTCGGCTGTTTCGAAATCAAAAAACATGTTGTTATGACACAAAGGGGAGTATTATAGTATAACTGACACGTGACATGTCCTGTAAAACGCTAATGCAGTAAAGTTAAATCGATTGGCAATTGGCTTCAAACATTTGCTTACATGGTACGTTCGTTAACAAATATTGGTGACGGGTGGGGGGTGGTGGTTGAGAAGTTACACATTTACATGAAAATTAATGAAGATGAAATGGAAAGAAATTAAATGAAAAAAAAAAATCTATCGAAAAATAATAAACAAAAAATTAATGTGGTTTGCTTGAGAATTTTATTCAATGCTCGTTGATACCAATACAGTTATTATTATAATTATGTTGTGATTAATTCTTTGTTAGACTCAAACACATCGACGGATACACTCACGCTAACCACCTGCGAATCAAAATGCAATGTTTGTGTCATGAAAATAGTCCACTGTGTGTTACGTTAAAATCGCATAACACAGCTCTCCTCAAAGGTCACAGGTGCAGGTCAGCCAATAGATGCATTTGCGAAGATGCAGAGTAAATGAAATACACGTGGGCAGCACAGCAGCTGATGCGGTGAATATGCGACTCGTGACGATTTCTCCTGTCTTCTAAATTGCCCGGGTGATAACAATATTCAGCGTAAATGCTAAATTTGAAATAAAGTTAGAAAATTTATGTTTCTGAATAATTAAATTGAAAATTATTGTGTATTTTCCCACTTGTTAGTCACATATCCACCACATGAACTATGTGTTATTATAGTCAAACCACACAATAGTGTTCGTAGAAAAAAAATTACTACAGTAGATTATGTGTGTCTTCACACGACTTTTTATGAGTTTATTTCTTCTCCATCGAAATATATAGCATGTCTGTATTTGATTAACATGCAGTTTTCTTTCGACACATTCAAATCAAACTTTCATAGTCTTGCGAAAACAGGTCTTATGGCGTTTTGGCCAGCTTGCGCAATGGGGAAATCTGGTCAGAGGCGACGCTGTCTGCTATAAAATCTTGCAAGGTGTAATGGTCTCATTGTGCATCTCCGGACCAGACTGCGAGATGCGCATGCTGGGCTATAGCTATTAGAGCCGCATATGGCATAAAACCCATTTTCGCATGACGCGGGTCTTTAAAAATATCATTGCGTATTGTAAATGACACATTTAAGCACAATGCTTTTCAATATAAAATTGAATTTAAACTGTGTTATTAATAGCAATCTGACAAATAAGGGTAGCCTATTCGGGCGTTTAGGAACAATTTCAAGTTGCGCTGACCGAGTACGGCAAACATGTGTGGTTAGATAATTAAACGATTTCCCCCTTATCGTGACACTATACTCTTTCGGAAGTTTTTTGTTTCCTCATCTTGAAAGCAAAACTATGTAATCAACGTTTATCGATAGACCATTATTTCTTCCCCTGACAATTACAGACCATGAAATTCAGCGAGATGGATGTTTACGCGTAATTGTAACTTGGCACAATTTGTGTTACATCCTTTACATTGTGCACAGACGAAGTGATCTGGCCAAAGTTTTCTCGAATCAGCCATTGAAATATTTGAATGTATTCATTCGGATCTGCTCGCATTACGGAGATGTCATTTTAGATGAAAAGCTGGGTAAAACAGCTACCCCGAAAAAGCGCATTAGTGTTCTATACGATCTTTATGACTACCTAATTCGTCAGTTAAAAGTATTGCTCACGATTTATTTTTTTATTTATTTTCATCAATTATCTTCTTGTATAGTTTGAATTGTTATATGGTATCAAAAAAGTTTTGTAAAGGGAAACCCCATCATGAAATTATATTCTTAATGAGATAGGTATCGATATTCCAACAATGTTCATTTAATATGATGGTGATTGCAGATTTTATTTTATATTAACTTGTTCTCATTATACAATTTTCATAATATTGTCCATGCCTTCAGAACGTCTAAAAAGGGACATGTTGTTGTTATGCTGTCTAAGTTATCTCTATAACATCAATAGGATGATAAACAGTGCACACACATCTCGACCTGTGCGTTCAGACCCACTCTTTATAAATTTGAATGGGTTGTGAATATTTCAAATTTGCGATTTAAAAAGCGATACCTTAATTTTGAAAAATGAGTTGCGTCAAAGGTTATGCAATAGCGAACAACTGCAGTGCCTTCAGCGCTTTGATTATCTTAAGACGTCTGTCAGATTTCCCTACAAAACAGACCTCGACTGTCAGCACCACTTCCCAAAATTAATGACCTTAACTTTGACATAGGTCTCCTTACAAGGTCATGACCCTAAAGACTCACCTTCAAGACTCCTGGATGGTTTTTTTCCAAACTAGGGCCCATATTCACCAAACAATTCTTAGACTCAAGTCTTTTAGAATAAAGAATATTCTTTAAATTGGAAAATTCAAAAATTGCTTTACTTCAAACTTGGCATTAACCACTTCTATCTACACCATTCTTCATGAAGAACAATTTAGTAATGCCATAATAACCAGTGTTAACGGGTATATATTCAAATGCTGGACGTGTTTTTTTTAGTTCTAAGTCTATTCTTTATTCTTATGTCTTAGAATGGGTTGGTGAATACCGGCCTAGACCACCACATCTATCACAACACCTTCCCCAACATTAACGACTTTTACTTTGACTTAATGATCTTTCAAAGGTCAAGATCCCAAACGACCTTCACCTTTAAGACGTCTGAAAGGTTTCCCTGCTAACAAGACCACACCCTCTATCACAACCCCTTCCCAAAATTAACAACCTTTACTTTTACTTAAGGCTCTTTCAAAGGTCATGACCCACTACCTTTACCTTTAAGACATCTGGCAGGTTGCGCTGCAGACACTCCCCCTGCATGCTGTGAAACATCTCTGACAGCATCGACCCCCTGTCCTTGACATAGTGACCCAGGGGCATAACGACCTTGTCAAGGTCAAGGTCACTGCTGTCGTACTCATCCTCAGAGGAATTCTTTCTCTTCTGAAATACAAGAGAACACAATGTGTCTTGAACTCTTTTTCTGTAATTTTTATAACAAATTGCCTCCTTAATTACAAAAAAATATATTTAAATATCAAGGGACATATATAGTTCAAATTGAAGTTTATTATCAGAAAAGTTAAAAATAACGGACATGATCATTTTCTTATGAAATAAATAAAGGAAGTTTCCATTTGAAAAAAAAAAGGAAAACAATTATATTTGGGAAGACAAATTAACATTTTCTTTGTGAATAGTATGGTACACAATCAGAAACTTGTCTTCTTTGATTTACAAAAGGAAAATAGTAACAGACTAATTAATCAGGGACAACACTTTCTCCTTTTATGATATATTTTGTTTAAAGAAAGTCTCTTCTTAGCAAAAATCTAGTTTAGGTGGAAAGTGTCCCACCTGATAAGCCCCTGTGGACTGCACAGGCTAATCTGGGACGAAAATTTCGCACATGCATTAAACCCCATTTTCACAGAGAGACAGGCTCAAATGTGTTTTTTGACCAGACAGGTGTAAAGATGGCAGAAGACGCGAGTCACATTTTTCAAAATGAATTGAATCGAGGTTAAAAAGCTCCTTGAATATGTCTCAAAAGATCGTAAAGAAATTTGTGGTCATATATTTTATTCACAGACAATTACCAAGCATGTTTTGCATGTGTCACACCATGGCAAACAATAGCCGGCCCCTTGTTATATGCAAATCTTGGAAATCTGGCAGAAAACATCATATTACATATCCCTAGACACGGACTGAAATGGTCCTTTGACCATCCCAATTATTGTGCATTGTTAAAACTTGATGCATTGAAACTAGGATAATAGACGACGGTGATTAAGCATGTTGGCCCCTCACAATTTTTTTATGGCCCCGTTGACCTTTGGTTATGCAAATTAGAGTGGGCAATGTGGACCGATATGGCAGAAACTTAAGTTGGCGTAATCGCCATTAAGTGAAATTCAATCGTGGCGATGGCTCGAATTAAAGACGCAATAATAGCAGGTTAGACAAGATAACAGACTGTCTTGGGATATAAAAATGGGGTCCTACGGACAATGATAAAACTCTTTTGTTGGGGGAAAAATGACCAGAAGTGTGCTGAAACACGTTATTCCAAATAAAACATATATCAAGATTGCAATTACTGGACTTTGGGCTAAAATGCTCTAATGTTTTGGAGAATTTGTTTAATATAATTCAGTGATGAATGCGCTGTACCAATTTAACAGCTGAAGCCTACATGCTGCATCATGGTCTCCATGTCCTATTTCATTGACTCTTTCGCACTCAGAAGCGAAGTGAAAACGGCTAATGCAAACAGCATAAAACCAGAACAGCCTTGCGAGTTACTCGAGTAACTCGCAGTCTGTTCAGGTGTTATGCTGTTTGCTGCTTATCAGTACCTTAGAGTTGAAAATGAAGCCTTTAAAAACTTAAATCTAGTAGGAAATGTCTCAAATTAAATTCGATTTTTTAAGCGACTTCAAAGGCGTCAAAGTGCGCATCTGAGTGGTAATGGGTTAACAGAAGCCGATATCTTCTTTTTTTCATACTTTGTTAAAGCTTAACTGTATTTGTTTGATCTATTTGTAAAAACCAGAATACTTAAGCTATGTCCACTCTTTTAATTAAAATAACGTTTAACTACAACGCACTATGCATAGAGAATGACTCATTGTCAGCCAATTTTTTTTAGTGGGGACCATATTTAATTTTCTAACAAATGCCCACTGCTTTCCAGGACAAAGCAATTGTCCATTAATTCTCCCCAATATTGCATCTGCCCAGCAAATTTTGGTGTCAATTTATGCATCATGTCCTTTCATTTCGAAGCAGAATTCCCTTTACATTGTGTCCAGGGTTTAAAATGCCAGTGGTCACGTCTTGATAGATTCCACTTTTATTTTTTCTGACATGGTGAAAATCATTTAATTTTCCCCAGAGACTGGAAAATATTTGGACCATGCATGTGGTTGCAAATATTCACCCTTTGCATGCTGGGAAATTTGTCGTCTGCTAAAATGTCATTTGCTGAATTTCTAAAATCATCATTTTCTTCACTTTTTTTCAAAGAATACTAACAGAATAGCAAACAGTTTGGATCCTGATGAGACGCCAGGTTCTGTGGCGTCTCATCTGGATCTTAACTGTTTGCAAATGCCTTAAAAAATTCGGTTCCAGCGCTCAAAGGGTTCAGGATAGGGACAGAATAGAATGGAGGAAGTTTTATTTCTCTTTGTGTGGAATATTTGTAAGTTATTTGTATTCTGATGATACACTTTGAACAAACCCTGTATAATATACATGTTAAATATTCTGCATCAATCTTGTTATTCATGGTGAATATTAGGATAAAGAGATCATCTTGTATAACATGACCAGCATCATGCAAAAATGGGTCTTATATGGGGCCAGTGTAGCTCCTGACCATTCTGTGAATTGCGCATGTGAACAGGGTACCTCCTGACTGCAAGATTGTGCAGGCTGGTTTGGCACTATGCTGGCTGCATATGGCATAAGACCCATTTTCCCATGATGCAACTCACATGATTATAATGATGATGATGGCTAACTCAGATGACCCAAGCATAGTTAAAATATACCATTGTTAAATAGCAAATAATCCCCTTCTACCTTTCCATATCCTTGTTCCTTACCAACAATCCCACCCTCTAATCTACTTTTGCCCATCTGACCAGCTCTGATCCCCTCCCCAACCTCAGAACATCTCATCTTCATTAACCCTAATGTTAGATCCTATACTTCCCCACCCCTCAGCCCCCTCACTCCACCCCTGGAACAGTCTATATACAATCATGCAATGCAATACCATTCCTAGTTTCTACCTTGTCTTAATTCCATGATCCAAGCCACCACCTCACCCCTATCTGAGTATTAAACTGCACTCTTGTGTTGTTAAGAAACTTATCCAAAACAAAGAAAAAAACATTTCTAAGTGATCAAAATCCACTTTCAACAAATCCCCCCCCCCAGGGCTCAAATTGAACAAAAGCCCAAATTAAACCAAAATCCCCACCCCACCCCCTGTACAGATCTGGATGCAGTATGCAGTGTATGCAGTAGTTTTATGTCAAACAAGATAATTAAGCCTTGCTCTGTAAAAAAGGGAGTAAAATGCATGTGCAGTCTGCACATGCTAATCAGGGACGACACTTTCTGCCTTAACTGGATTTTCGCTTAGAGACTTCATTGAAACAAAAAATACCATGAAGCGGAAAGTGTCGTCCCTGATTAGCTTGTGCGAACTGCACAGGCTAACCTGGGACGACACTTTACTCACATGTATTAAACCCACTTTTTACAGAGTGAGGCCCAACAGGATTACTGCTGATGGATACAGTATCACAGCAGCATGGCCGCCATATTTATGACCCCACCAGCTATTGAAACTAGCCTTTGCAAGACGTTCAATTAAGAAAACATGCTTTTTACAATGAGCCACTCTGTTAACAAGTGACAGGATTTCACACTGTCCAAGTCCATTACAAACACCCAGGAGAATGGTCATTTTCTGCATTGCTCTTTGTCATGCCAAACAATGCATGTATAGAATGTCTTCTTTTTCCAATTTCATGTTGCTGTTTTTTGTTATTATTAAGAAAATACAAATTTGACAAATAAATAAGTGTTTTATGTTATGCATTTTCAAACACTCTCATAAAAAAAAACACAAAACCGTTTTGTAGATTTCTCACTATTTAAATTTATGCATGAATTGAAACATTCAATAACAGTTGCTACTAAGTTTTATGTAACCTGCATATACATAGTCAAAGTCCATTAATTTAATAAATTGTTGCTTAAAAGCCTTTCATCACTTATGAATATCATCAAAAAGTCGTAATCATGACACTTTCAGTCATATCTGCTATAGATGACTTTCCCCAACAACAGATTGGGTCTGTTAATGGCACAGGCCACCTCTAAGATTAAACATTCCTGATATAATGATAAACACAAAATTCTGCATTTCATTTTTCAAGACCTCAGAAAGCTGTATCTAAGATGGTCAGCCTACACTTTGACCTTCAAATTAATGAGCGCTTCGTCCTCAGTATCATTTAACCTGCAAACTGAGCAATGTGGAAAGCAAAAGCCCAGAGAAAATAACAAAAATAACGGGAAAAACAAAATTCCGAGGAGATGATTTCCAAAATACAAAATGCCAAGTCTGTTTGTGAAATCAGACTTCTTTTTGAAGGCTTGTTTGTTTGGCCAAAGTTTATTTTCTTAAGGCATTGTGTGCGTATTTCTGGCCACTCTGGATTGTACATGAATTGAGCTTAATTCACAGTCCATAAATCACCGGTCACATCCCTGGGGAGGTTCGGAAATTCTGGTATTACATTTTTTATGTGCATAGAATTCCTGATTGGCCAGTTCGTGGTCAAAACCGTTTGGTATTCAAGTACTTTACAGAAAAATTGAAGTGAACCTCCTGAAGCATAAATAGGTATTCTGTTGAGAAAACACTCTTGTTGTGTATTACTATCAGACAGTATTCATGATGCAATAGCAACTATAATGATATATTTTCCCATTTTGAGTATTATTTTAATGATCAAGGAGAACATTACAATAAATCATCATCATCAGCAGCAGCATCATCATCAACATGATCATCATCATCATCAGCATCATCAACATGATCAGCATCATCATCAGCATCATCATCATCAGCATCATCAACATGATCATCATCTTCACCTCCAATATCATCATCATTGTCATAATCATCATCAACCTCATCAACAACAACAACATCATTACGAATATCATCATCATAATTATGTAAAATCATTATAAGCAGCACCTGTCAGAAGCAGCAGACATGATACCATCATCACCATAACATTGACTTTCACCAACACTTACAAGCTAACCCTTTGCATGCTGGGAAATTTGTCGTCTGCTAAAATGTGGTCGGCTGAATTTTGAAAATAAGCATTTTCTTCAAAAAAAATTCAAAGAATACTATCAGAATAGCAAACAGTTTGGATCCTGATGAGACGCCACATTCTGTGGAGTCTCATCTGGATCCAAACTGTTTGCAAAGGCCTTTAAAATTCGGTTTCAGCACTGAAAGGGCTGAACATGATAAAAACATTTATTACAAAATTGTGACTTAATATAACCACCACCACCACCAGCATTAGCAGTGTTGTGATCAATCTGAAATTTTGCCTCTTCAACAATGAGCATTTATTCAATGTTTTTCGGTGCTTTATAGAGAAATATCAGTGAGTTAAAACTGACAATTCACTGTTTCAAACAGTGAAAATTCACCATTTTGGCAAAAAATATACAAAAATAATCATTTGTAAACATAAACAAATAAAATGTTGGATTCAGTGGAATATCCATTTAAATGCACTTGTGATCATGGAAAAAATATTTTTTCTACGATACTCATGAATTTAAATTGATATTCCACCAAATCCAACAAATATCCTGTACATAATCAAAGACCATTAAGCCTTTAAAACACTTCCCAGAACAATAACAAATACATTACTATCAACCAAACTATAGATACCAATTTTTGTAATCAGCTGCCAAGAAAAACAATTACCTGACATTACACATAAATACTGGAGATTTCTGTTACACATGCTTCATGTTTGGAAGCCAAGAAACTCTAGCCTCTGGTGCCGGACTGGTCAGTTTGACCATGGATTGACCACTACTTGGAACTGACCAGCACAGAACATTTCACTAACCAGTCAATTTGAATTAGATTATCTATGCCGAATCTTGGCTGAACTTCCTAAGCAATCCAAACAGAGCTTTAAGATTGCATCTAAAATTATGCATATAATCTTCCCATTTACTTTCTCCATGTAATTAGAAATGACCATGTGTCTAATAAAAGATTCTAGATAGCGACAAAAGAATTTTCATTCTCCAACATTTTTCCTTTACCATGGTACAGAGCCCAAAGCATTGGTTAATTGGACATGACATCTCATTGTTGTAAATTTGGAACTGAGTAAAATAAAATGTCAACACAATGAGTCTCACAGATTTATCTGATGACTTCTTTTCTGAAATTCATATCCCTGAAGGCTGGTGCCACTTGTACTAAACTATTGTTAACAGTTTTGCAGTAGTAAATATGAAAATGCTGTCACTGGTGCCAACTTTATAGTCTCTTTCTGGCCGGTCTACAAGCTTTTTTGCAGACACCAATTGCACGAAGAAAGCAGAAACACCTGTGCAAACCTCCGAGCCACACAATTGGCTTTTAACAGCTCCCCACCCCACTACCACAACAACAATCATTTCGGCCATAATATATCTATTAAAAACACTAGTCCACAATAAACTTGATGACTGCAACCAGCATTAACCCTTTGCATGCTGGGAAATTTGTCGTCTGCTAAAATGTAGTCTGCTAAATTTCTAAAATTAGCATTTTCTTTGATTTTTTTTCAAAGAATACTATCAGAATAGCAAACAGTTTGGATCCTGATGAGACGCCACGTTCTGTGGCGTCTCATCTGGATCCAAACTGTTTGCAAAGGCCTTCAAAATCCGGTTCCAGCGCTCAAAGGGTTAATCTACGTTATAGAGTATTTACCTGATCTATAGTAAGTGGTGTATTTTATACTTTATATAAGCAATCCTCATAATGTCACAAAATATAACAATAACAACAGAACTCTCCAAATGTTCAATTGTTGTAATACTTTATAATTTTCAGGATTTTAAATCGTCTAAAGATGCATAAAATGGATATTATAGAGCATGGTAAATATTGAATTTATTGAATTTTTCGGAAACACCTCAAAATAGCCACAATAATATTTCATTTTTGCAATGTTTTTGGACACATCCGGAAAGGGAATTTTCTGAATGCCAATCTGTGTTTCCAGACGGACTTTATTTTTATTTGTGACAGCACCAACTGTAATACGAAGTTCCTGGCAGCAAACAGCCTGAGATGTAAACCAATGTACTGATTGTTTCATAACCCTTTTAGCGCTGGAACCGAATTTTGAAGGCCTTTGCAAACAGTTTGGATCCAGATGAGACGCCACAGAACGTGGCGTCTCATCAGGATCCAAACTGTTTGCTATTCTTATAGTATTCTTTGAAAACAAATCTAAGAAAATGCTAATTTTAGAAATTCAGAAGACAACATTTTAGCAGACGACAAATTTCCCAGCATGCAAAGGGTTAATGAAGTGCATCCATTGAGTTGAGTCTCATTCTGTTGTCCAGTTATTGAAAGAAATGATTATTAAAAAAAGAAAAAAAAAAAAGAAAATTGTGGTGCTGGTTGTTTCATTTATCATTTGTTGCTTTTTTAATTGAGACAAGCAAATTTTCGTTGAATTGATATCCCCCACCTATTTCATAATTTTGTGACAGACGGAATGACGGACGGACAGTCCCAATTAAATATCGCATCCTACTTTGGCGGGGGACAAAAAAACAAAAACAAATTTATATCAAACAATGCACTGCTGTTAAGGCAAGTAACACATTAAAATTGTGTACACATGATTTAGCCATTTCCACTTATTCTGTTTCACAAGATATGTTATTTTCTAATTTCCCTACCAACAGTTCAATTGCATGACAAATTGACATTAGAGCCATAACCATTCAATCACAATCAACAGAATGTTCAAAGACAAATTAACAGTGGAACATTAAATTAAATGCAAATTCAAAGCTAACAAATGGACTGTATAATGCGAAGTTTTTTAAGATAAAACGATTCAATTGCAATATTTCTCATTTGACCAGCAGAAATAAATATTAGTTCTAGATAATTAGACCTTAATGGCAGTAATGGATTTTTATTTGAGATAATCTACAAGCCAATTTTATTACAGTTTTCTGATTCTATTTACAGCTGAGTTCATTGATTTTATATCCTACACAAATTGACGCTGGACCACAAAGCCGACGACTGGAGGTTCGATTCCTGGTCAGGTTTCATAACTTATAATATGTGTAGGGATTTCATGACTATAATTAAATTTTGCTATTGGATATGTATACCACATTAAATGACCTTTAAATGACGTATCTTAAACAAGAAATATCTTTAAAAAAGATATATGGCGTTGATTGTGGTTGGAGTTGGTGAAAGATAAAGAGTTTAAAGAATGAAATCAAAGATATCATATGTCTTTTTCTGTGAGTTCTTAGCTGCATTTCACGCAGTACGGGATATTTACGCGTAGTTTTCGCGGTTTATTTAACATGATTACATACTGCTGATCATATATCTATAGATACAATAAAAAGAAGAATGGAAGTATAAATTAAAACATGTTAGTCAACCGGCCACACGCGAAGTATCTGTACATATTTAAAATATTTATTCGCGGGTTCTTCGGACAAACCTGTTTAGTGGTTTGTCGGGCATTGCTATTTGATTCGATTATTAACAGTATCGGGAATCATCTCGCTCATGCTCAATACATTGGTCAATATGGTGGAATAATTCTTGTTGAATTAATCAAACATAATATTTATCATGGTTTTGTTGAAAACACATTAAGAATCTTTTATTGAGATACCATAATTATATCGGCGAATATCTTCATTTAACATCTGGTCTAAATAAAATCCCAGTTCACCTAGTTCACGCGATACCGTCTATATTATATAACGATCCCTGTACTGATCGCGCGAACTCACCCTGATACCTTGCGGCTTGGAATGCAATGCTTAAAGTGAGGTCACGATTTCACGGCTTGAACGACGGCTTGTTTAAAACTTTATACTTTTACATGTTTAATGTTCAATTTGGAAAACAATTAAATATGGTTTGGCCAAAACTAATATCAGGATATCGAAAAACGATACTTTTATGAACTAAAATATACTAGTACACAGACAGCAATATGGTAATAATAACTAAATATGAGAACATAGCCTTTAAGCACAAACGCTCTGGCGCTGACAATCCTCTGAATATAAAGGGGCACACAAAAACTGTATTGATGTCGAGAATTAAGTGTGAAACTGCTCTATCTCTCAAACCTTATCATTAGAGATACAATTGTTTCATGTTGAATACGCAGTTAACATCGTTGCTAAA
>VMBQ01000873.1:233894-252356 GCA_007657795.1 Dreissena rostriformis | reverse complement strand
AAATGTGACTTCTAGAGTGTTAACAAGGTTTTACTATAGCCATATAAGGAAAACTGCCACGCCCCCTGGCGGCCATGTTTTTCATTCAACTGGAACCATTTTCGAACTTGTCCAAGATATTATTGGGACACATGATCTGACCAAGTTTCATGAAGATTGGTCTAAAAATGTGACTTCTAGAGTGTTAACAAGGTTTTACTATAGCCATATAAGGAAAACTGCCACGCCCCCTGGCAGCCATGTTTTTCAACCAACCGGAACCATTTTTGAACTAGTCCAAGATATTATTGGGACACATGATCTGACCAAGTTTCATGAAGATTGGACTAAAAATGTGACTTCTAGAGTGTTAACAAGGTTTTACTATAGCCATATAAGGAAAACTGCCACGCCCCCTGGGAACCATGTTTAACCAACCGGAACCATTTTCGAACTCGTCCAGGATATTATTGGGACACATGTTCTGACCAAGTTTCATGAAGATTGGACAATAAATGTGACCTCTAGAGTGTTAACAAGGTAAATGTTGACTCCGCACGCCGCACAACGGACGACGCACGACGGACAAAAAGCGATCACAATAGCTCACCATGAGCACGTTGTGCTCAGGTGAGCTAATAAACATCACTAAATATTGCAAAAAAAATTATTGATGATCCATAAAATGCTTTTAAGGTTTATAATAATAAATTGAGTGTTATTTACCCTCTGAAATCTGTTTTCATTCAAATCTCTGCTCCAATCATATTAAAATTATTGTTTTATTATGTTCTTATATGATCTAATTAAATCAGAACCTTAACAACTGTTCAGAGTAAACAAGCTTCTAGTTTTCAGTTAGGCAATGCTTGGCATTCTTAAACTAGAGCCTGACACAAAGGCATTTACCAAATCTTCTATACAAAAATGCTTTTCAGCCCTAGAAAGTATGTCATAAGAATGTTTTTGTAAAAAGAAATCATTGTTTATTAGTCAATACACAATTCTTCATCATTCAGATATTTGGCTATTTAGTATTTACCCATTCTAAGCTAAATCTCTACTGTTTTAATTCTTATGGCCACAATAAATTAATCAAATGTTTGGTGAATTTGCCAAACCTTAAATTTGTAAAATAAAAAAAAAAATAAAAAAAAAATATTGTTTATAATTCTATTTTTACTCTCTTAAATATTGGTATCAAAATTTCATCAAAAACAGTTTTGTGTGGCCTTGCATCAGAACTCTTAATCTATTTAATATTTTCTATAAAAAAAAACATTAAAATACAACATTATTTTTATTTCATATTTATATTTCAACTAACTCTCTCAACCTTGTGGCGCAGTTATTTTCTCCCATGTTGAAAACTATTTTTTAAATGCAGTTACCTTTATAACTTGAAAACCAATCAACTAAACCAAGTCTGAAAAAATAATTGCTTATTTAAACTGATAATGGAAACCCCATCTACAAAAATGAACTTTCCATTAGCCCAGAAATCCACACTAACAACAACCCTGTGTGGTATTCCATTTATTTTGAAACAACATTAAATATTACTTTACAAAACCCTTTTTAATTTAATTAACACTGGACAAAAATGTTATGACAAACAATTCATTCAGGAATGTTCAACTTGTTTCGCAAGGCTTCTTCGGGGATTAAAAGCCGCTCTGGAGGGTTAAAGTGATATTTTCTAACGTTGGTTCCAAAAATTGTTTACTGTTTTAGAATGAACCCATTGACTGGAATAAAGACTTTCTTACGATGTCGAGTTCGAACATTTTACCTCCATGCTACTCCTCTGAACCAATGAGCTCATGAATTCTAAGAATTGACAAATTTCAACGAGGTTATCAAACAAGCATTTGAGCCTTGCTCTGTGAAAAGGGGGTTAAATGCATGTGAGTAAAGTGTACTTCCAGATTAGCCTGTGCTGTCCACACAGGCTAATCAGGGACAAAACTTTCTGCCTAAACTGGATTTTTGCTAAGAGAGACTTCCTTTACCATGTGAATGATGAAGTATCCGTCTACACTGTGCAATGGCCAAAATTTGACATTTGACCTTTAAGTATAACCTTGCCCTTTGAGCTTGGAGACAGTTTGTACAGACAGCAAGCCATCTGCCCATAATGAACATTTGTGGTAAGTTATGATAAAATTGCATCATGGATGATGAAATTTCAGCCTGCACAAGCTGTTCAATGCTTGAATTTGACCTTAAACAATCCCTAAGTGTGATTTTGACCTTGGAGCTAGGGATATGGGTCTTTCATGCAATGTGATGTCTCCACATGGTGAACATATTTGGTCAGTTATTTCAAAATTGCATGACTTGTATCATGAAATTACAGTTTAAAATTTATCTTTGACCTATAAGTGTAAATTTGACCCTTGAGATAGGTTGACACTTCTGGTGTAAACAGGTCAGTCGCCATCCCTAATCATGGTCATAAGAGGGCGCCTCATGGCTTCATATGTGGCGATTCATAAAAACATTTCCCATGAAAATGATAAAATTACAGTCTGCAAAAGCTGATTTACGGCCAATAAAAACCTTTGACCAAAAAAAAGTGACCTTGACCACGGTAGGGGGCAGGTATTACACGGGACACACCGTCTTCTCATTGTGGACATTTGTGGTAAGTTATTTTAAAATTGCATGTTTGATGATGAAGTTACAGGCAGACAAGCTGTTTTGTTTTATTTTGGACCAAAATAACAGCAACTTTCCTTCGCTTTGAGAATTGTTTTGGGTGCCAATTGAGAATTTTACCATTTTTGCTTCATTGGGAAAGTACCATTTACCGGTTCTTTATAAAGAAGGACAAAAATTGCTGTAATGTTCCCTTGACCTTTAAGGTAGGGAGACAGGTGTTGCAATGTTCCCTTGACCTTAAAGGTAGGGAGACAGGTGTTGTAATGTTCCCTTGACCTTTAAGGTAGGGAGACAGGTGT
Source organism: Dreissena rostriformis (assembly GCA_007657795.1). NCBI lineage: Eukaryota > Metazoa > Mollusca > Bivalvia > Myida > Dreissenidae > Dreissena > Dreissena rostriformis. Next base: position 249,414 of record VMBQ01000873.1, on the reverse strand, counting down.
TGCAAGTTCCCTTGACCTTTAAGGTAGGGAGACAGGTGTTGCAATGTTCCCTTGACCTTTAAGGTAGGGAGACAGGTGTTGCAATGTTCCCTTGACCTTTTAGGTAGGGAGACAGGTGTTGCAATGTTCCCTTGACCTTTAAGGTAGGGAGACAGGTGTTGCAAACTGTCTTCTGATGATAGATTTGTAGTACATTATTTTCAAATTCGATGATGAATGAACAAGTTACAGTCTGGACTAGCTCGGACAGAGTAACCCACACAATTGTGACTGCTAACATTATTCAGCTTTCCACAACCAGGCTGGAAAAAAATTGCTGATATTGTTACATTTATAAAACATCAAACAGCAAACATTGCATTTGTTACCAAGTTTTTTGTTCAAGAAAACTGCAACATAAATTACTAGTGTATCTTTTGGATACGAAAAGATGGAACATATTGAAACAAGATTAAAACCTTTAGATTGTCATAAATTTCAATCAGCACATTCATTTTACATGAATATTATCATGGGCAAGTAACTTTAAGGCATAGAATTATTACAAAACTGTTTCATAAACCTTTTGGAAACAAAGCATAAAACAATAACCCACACTTAGAGAGTTTACTTGAAGTTTACAGTATGTTGATGATATTTCTTTGCAAGCACTTTGGAATGAGCCGTAATCAACATCACATGGGTCCCAATAACTGCAAGATGATCAGTTCATTTTCGTCAGTAACACTCGTCTATTTTTTGTCTTTGAAGCATTGCTCTTGTGTAATTTTTTTATTTCAAGTGTAGGAAAACATGTTCTGAAATGTCAAATTGATTTAGTCCATATGTGATGGAACATCTTAATAATTCCCAGTCTTTAATAATTACAACTTTTTTTTCCACATATTGCGCAATACACCAGGTACAGGTTTACAATACCTGTTTTCTATATCTAGTACAAAGTGATATATTTCATTTCTCGATCATACATTTGTGTCATAGTCATAGTAATCTACCTAGACCATTAAGAACTTTGTGTGATTTGCCTACACATGCAAAAACATTAATTAAATTTTCTTAAATTATATCTTCAAAGCTACTTAAGGCTTCAATTTTTTGTTAGGTTGATTGCAAGAAAAACAAGCCAACGCTTGGCTGTGGGTGCAGTTTTGAATAAAAAGAAAAAAAAAAAAAGACCTTGAAGGATGACCTTGACCATGACCTTTCACCACTCAAAATGTGCAGCTCCATGAGATACACACGCATGCCAAATATCAAGTTGCTATCTTCAATATTGCAAAAGTTATGGCCAATGTTAAAGTTTTCGGACGACGTGGACGGCGCACAAGCTGGCTATGACAATACCTCCGTTTTTTTTCGAAAATAGCCGAGCTAAAAAGAGCATTTATAATGCATTCTTCTCTAAACCACAGTTTACAAGATTTAAATTTTAATAATTTTAATTATTTTATTTCATTTTTTTTTTTATTATTCAACTATTTTTCAGCAATAATTGATCTTGTTTAAAACACTGCACAAAATTTGTGTAAAGTTTGTATTTCTTTTGGTTAAAAATGATAAATTCATGTAACAGAAAGTATTTTTCAGTAAGATATGAGAATAATAACGACAATTCTGATCAACTAGCGTCAGATCTGTCATAATTTTATAAGCAACTTAACTCTAAAATTACTAAAACATGTTCTCATAAAACGCAGTATTTACATGAAAAACTCATCAATAAAGACAAGTTGTTCAAGATATATTCTAGGATTCTGATGGCAAATATTTAATGGCGGCTTACAATAATCTGTAACCAATTACGTTTATAAAGCAAATATGCAATTTTTATCCACAATATGTTGCCACATGGTACATAATAAAGCCAGGCATAATGACGCAGAGGAAAAATGCCAAATTGCTCAGTCAATTGAACTTAATGCCACAAGTTGGTATTTCTACATATCTACAATCACGCCCATTTAAAATAAACGCTTTCAATCATCGCCAAGAAAATTACTTAAACCTCCAAGGCTAAACGCATTTTTATCTATGTTTCAAACACCGGTTTTAAACATGATCGCTAAGCAATTATGTTTATAGACAAAGAAAAATGTTATTCTCAGAGACTGGTAATAACTCAACACAGGTACGTAATGTTTATGAAATTTGCCATTTATGAAGAATTCTTTGATCACAAAATATTAATTGGAAACTGAAATTATTTCCTTGCTCAAAACAAAACTGGCATAATCTGCCTTTGGAGTATACCACTAAATAAACGCCTACCAATTTTTAAAAACTCAAGAAAACAACCGACTGAAATTAAGAAAACTAGATGCTTAAAGTTTCTTTGAGAGGATTTCAAAGCAAAAATCCCCGCCCTTCAAGACAGGAACAGCTTTGAAATAATTATCTAAATTAAACGCACCAAAAAGCGCCAATTGCCTTAAAAAAAAGAGCTCTCCAGTGCACAAAACAAATTAATCAGCTTCTATATGAAACACAAGCGAAGCAATTAAAGACCCAGATTTAAAAGCAGACGGAGTATCAATACCACTCTGAAGTGTAATTTCAAAACAAATATCAAAACAATATTTTAGCTATTATAGCTCACCGCAACTTCAAAGCTTCAAAGGGATGAAAATTTACTGAGGAAGATTAAAATTGTGTAGCAAATGGGTTACTATGGTTATTAAAGTCTCTTAAACCTATAATATACAAGCATAACGTAGCCAACTGTTGCTTAAGGCATAACATATATGTATGCATGAATTACCAGATATTTGTTAAAAGAAAAAATCATTTTGTTTTCGTCTATTTCAAACACTTGACACTTTTTTTTTTATTATAAGAATTCTTTTGACAGACAAGCAATGAGCACACAATAAGACAAACAATCAAGAAAAACAGTCAAACTAATGATTAATCAATTAGCATCAATTGACTAATCATTCACAAATCAATTAATGATTAATCAATAGCCATAAGTTGAATCTAATCATTCACAAATCAATCAATAGTCAAACTAGTGATTTAAAATCAATAACCAAAAGTTGACTAATCCTTCACAAAACAATCAACACTGTCAAACTAGTGATTAATCAATAAGCATAAGTTAACTAATCTTCTACATATCATTTATCAGTCAAACTAGTGATTAATCAATAAGCATAACTTGACTAATCTTCTACATATCATTGATCAGTCAAACTAGTGATTAATCAATAAGCATAAGTTAACTAATCTTCTACATATCATTGATCAGTCAAACTAGTGATTAATCAATAAGCATAAGTCGACCTATCTTTAACAAATCATTCATCATTCTGATATAAAAATTATCTTTTTCAGCCAAGTGTGAGATTTTGCTTTGGGAATCCTTCATCACAATCAATTGATCCGTAAATCAACCGCATCTTAATAATTTCAATTAATCAATATCATTTCAAAATAACACCAATCAGCCATAGGTAAATCAATTGGAGCATCATCAATCACCATTCAATCAAAATTATACTTAGCCACTAGTCAGTAATCAGCAATATCTCAAAATTCATCAATTAAACGAGATCATCACATTAAATCACCAATCAATCACCTATGAATAAACTGGGTCAGATTCAACTTGAAGTCCATATCATTCCATTCAGTAGATCTACATGTATACAAATAGATTAGTGCCTAACAATCAATCATAAATCACAATCACAATCAGCAATCAATCTATATCATCAGAATCAATCATCAAAGTTTCCATAAAATTACTAACAACTTCAAAATAAACCCATTCACAATAATTTGTCCGAAAACAAGGAATACTTTATAACTCCATCACCTTTGACTGTCGTTCTTACTGCTGTTTTTGTCACAACCCATGACATAGTAGGATTGGTAAGAATGCATAAAGACGGTTTCCAAACACAATGAACCCCAAAGGTGGTGACTAAACAGTAACTAATTTGGACATGTTTAAAGTTAAAGCCAAGGCGCAGCTCGAGGATCCCGTTGAAAACGTTATAAATGCTAGAACATTATGCAAAGAACGTCAGAGGAACGTAGTACAGTGGAACTAGACGTGCAAGAGTTGCCCCGGAAACCATTACAGAGACTTTGCAGCTTCACACAGTGTTTTAAGTCTATGACGCTGTATGGTCGTAAGGCAGGTACAAAAAACGCAGTGGTGTCGTGTTATGAGAAAACTTGGCATAACGCTTGTGCGTAAATTGTCATCCCAGATAAGCCTGTGCAGTTCGCACAGGCTAATCAGGGACGACAATTTCTGCTTCTATGGAATTTTTGTTTTAAATGATGTCTCTTCTTAGCAAAAATCCAAGCATTATGCCCAGTTTACTCAGAACACGACACAGCGTTGTTGCCGTGACGTTAACAATGACCCTTGCATGAACCGCAAAGGATCTCAGTATTAAAGAAGTAAAAACGCTTGGGACATGGTGGGAATGCCACATACACGCCGCTTTAACACTGACTGTTTAGGTCACAGTGACGACACAAGGCTATTTATAAATACCATACAATTGATTAAACTCAATCAGTCATCAATTAAAGTCGCCGTGGCATAGTGGATATGGTGTCCGCCTAGCGATCGTGAGGTCACGGGGTCGTTCCCCACAGTGGGAGCGTTCTTTAGATCTCCCCAAAGACACCAAGTACTGGTTCTAGTCCTAGGAAACGGACTCAAGAGTGTTTCAAATAAGCCTTAGGCTTTCGATGCAATCGAGTTAAAATAAATAGGTTATAACTAGTCATCAATTAATCAACATCATCACTCATCAGCATATCAAAGTTTTGTAAATAATCAATCATCAAGAATTGATCAAACCAATGGCATACCAACATCATGTTCCAATCAATCAATCAATCAATAATCAATCAATATTATCCTGATAAATCATAAAAGGATGACAATCATCCGATTCAATCATAATTTTTTCATAAATTAATCATCACAATTCAATTCATCATGTCCGAATCATTATAACAAACACGAATTTCTTAACAAATATCACCTTACTACAATCAACATCATCACAATCTTTGTTTCTGACAAATATACTTCTGATATATGACTGGTAACAACCCAACCATAAAAACATCTTAATAAACTATTAATAATTATCTGTGAACATAAAACAAACTTGGTACATATGTGGGAAAAACTGCTCTTGTTAGAAATTGCAATGCAAATTACATTAAATAAATTTCATTTAAAATCATTTTAGTATATCAGAAAATAGTAATAGTGTCATAACAATAAATATATATGATCCTCGCTCTGTGAAAAAATGCTTTAAAGCATGTGCGTACAGTGTTGTCTCGGATTAGCCTTTGCAGTCAGCACAGGCTAATCAGGGACTACACTTTTCACCTAAACTAGACTGCTCACAAGAGACTTTCTTCAAACAAAAAATATCATAAAACCGGAAAGTGTCATCCTTGATTAGCCGGTGCAATCCGGATTGCACAGGCTAATCTGGGACGACACTTTACGCACATGCATTAAACCCCCTTTTCACAGAGCGTGACTCATATATAACAAGAGATTGAAGTTGATTATTTTAATATTTCAAATATGTCAAAGATAGCCTTCAAGGATGTTATTTTTTTTCACTTAACAGTAAACGATTATTTTCATTTAACATTAAATAATAAACTGAATTTATTTCACTTATTGTGAACAGATACCTTATTTGGTCCCCAATATCATAGTAACAAAGTGCTTTACATTTTTTCTCAAGTCAAATTTGCATACATTTAAACATATTGCTTTTATTTAAGCTGACAATACAGATTTCTAAATCCAAACCAAATGATATTAAATTGTCTTGGAAAAGGCCATCATATCATTAGCCAGTTAGAAGAACACGTTTTATACTTCCCCCAATGTTTGCAGCACACAAATAGAGCCTGATTTACTACAATAAATCTCAAAGGTTACACCCCACTAGTAGTTACATGCTGTAAACACGGGAGAGCCTGTTAAATCATGCTGTTCGTAAGGTGTTAAAACCCACCTACGACCAATTTGCCTCTCATTACAGCACCCCCTTATCAGACACGGTGCACGAGAATTCAACTCTCACTTGCAGCACAGAGCTGCTGAGGCAGATTTCACAACATCTCAAACCATTTCATGCTACTGAAGAGGGCCAGATAATGCCGCACACCCAGCTGGGCTCTTTAAACCTTGCTCTGAGAAAATGGGACTTAATGCATGTGCCTTAAGTGTCGTCCCACAATATCCTATGCAGTCTACACAGGCTAATCAGGGACAACAATTCACACTTGAACGGTGTTTGTTCTTTTAAAGGAAGTACTTCTTAGAGGGCCAGATAATGCCCGCACACCCAGCTGGGCTCTTGGCTATGAATCAGTTGGAGCCTTGCTCTGGGAAAACGGGGATTAATGCATGTGCGTTAAGTGCAGTCCGCACAGGCTAATCAGGGACAACACTTTCCTCTTTCATGGTACGCACATGCATTAAGGGTATTTTTTTCGTTCAAAGGAAGTCTCTTCGAAGGAAAAATCCTGTTTAAGCCAAAGTGTCGTCCCTGATAAGCCTGTGGGGACTGCACAGGCTAATCCTGGATGACACTTTACGAACATGTATCAAGCCCCATTTTTTCAGATTTCACAACATCTCATGCTACTGAAGAGGACAAGATTATGCGCGCACACCCAGCTGGGCTCTTGACTTTGAATCCATCATAGTGTTGTCCCAGATTAGCCTGTCCAGTCCACACAGGCTAATCAGGGACAACACTTTCTGCTTAAATGGTATTTTTCATTTAAAGGAAGTCTCTCCTATGCTAAAATCCAGATTATGCAGAAAAGTTGTTCCTGATTAGCCCGTGCAGATTGCACATGCATTAAGCCCCATTTTCTTACATTTCACATCTGTACTGAAGAGAACTAGATCATGCTCGCACACACAGCTGGGCTCTTGGGAATGAATCCATCTGAGCCAGCTCTGGGAAAATGGGGCTAAATGCATGTGCGTAAAGTGTTGTCCATGATTAGCCTGTGAAGTCTGCACATGCTTATCTGGGACTACACTTCCTGCTTTAATGGTATTTTCATTTCGTCTTAGCAAAATCCAGTTAAGGTGTAAAGTGTCATCTCTGGTTAGCCTGAGCAGACTGCACAGGCTAATCTGGGGCGACACTTTACACACATGCATTAAGCCCCGTTTTCCTAGAGCAAGGCTCATCTTCATGCAAAAACACACAGCTGGGCTCTTGGCTATGAATCCGTCTTCATTACCTTCACTCTACAATCTGATGGCAGTTTCATGACATAATAATCATTGTAAAAAATACACACAATTGAAACAAAGACTCGAAACACTCTACAAAATATAAAGGTTAATTTACAAAATAAAGTGTGCATTTAAACTCCAAAATGTGCTGCTTGTCATAATTTTAAATTAAAAGCAATAAATATAACTTTTTTATTAAAATTTTAATAAATCGCTGCTAAATTTCAACAATTAAATTTCATTGTATTTATTGATGCATTTAAAGTTTGCATTTCATAGATTTTGTAGACAATAAGTATTAAAAACAGGAGTCAGCTGTTGCTCCCAGTGTTGTTGTTTCTATAACTGTTGTGGCTGCTAACTTGATGCTGCTGCTGCTGTTGTTGTTACAGCTAGCTTGATGCTGTTGTTTGTTTTGCTGGTGTTGTTATTATTGATGCAAGCTTTTGCTGCTATTGTTGGTGCAGCTTGATTGTTGCTGTTGCTGTTATAATTGATGCTTCTGCTTCTGTTGCTGATAACTTACTGCTGCTTCTGCTATTGTTGTTGTTGCTACAATCATGGTGTTGTTGCTGCCATTGTTTTTGCTGCTTATTTTGTTGTTGATGCTGCTAAACTGCTGCCTTTGTTTATTAGTTGTTGCTATTGCTGTTGTTGCTTATTTTTGGTTATTGCTGGTGTTGCTGCTTACATGTTTCTGCAGATTGTTGTAGTTGGCTTGTTGTAGCTATCTTACTGCTGTTGCTACTTACGTGTTGCTGCTGCTATTGTTGATGATATCATGTTACTGTTGCTTTTAACTTGTTGCTACTGCTATTGTTGATGATATCATGTTACTGTTGCTTCTAACTTGTTGCTACTGCTATTGTTGATGCTGACATTGCTGCTACTGCTTAGTTGTTGCATCTCCTGTATTGCTGCTGCTAACTTGTTGCTCATGCTATTATAGGAGCTGCTAACTTTTTGCTTCTGCTGTTATTGCTGTTGTTGCTAACTTGTTGTTTCTGCTTTTATTGCTGCTGCTGCTTGCTTGTTGCTTCTGCTGTTATTGCTGTTGTTGCTTACTTGTTGTTTCTGTTGTTATTGCTGCTGCTGCTTGCTTGTTGCTTCTGCTGTTATTGTTGTTGCTAACTTGTTTTTTTCTGTTGTTAGTGCTGCTGATTACTTGTTGTTTCTGTTGTTATTGCCTATGCTTGCTTGTTGCTTCTGCTGTTATTGCTGCTGCTTTCTTGTTGTTTCTGCTGTTATTGATGCTGCTTGCTTGTTGTTTCTGTTGTTATTTCTGCTGCTTACTTGTTGTTTCTGTTGTTATTGCTGCTGCTTACTTGTTGTTTCTGCTGTTATTGCTGCTGCTTACTTGTTGCTCCTGCTGTTATTGTTGCTGCTTGCTTGTTGTTTCTGTTGTTATTGTTGCTGCCAGCTTGTTGCTTCTGCTGTTATTGTTGTTGCTTACTTGTTGATTCTGCTGTTATTGTTGCTGCTTACTTGTTTCTGCTGTTATTGCTGCTGCTTTCTTGTTGTTTCTGTTGTTGTCATTGCGGATGCTTACTTGTTGCTGCTATTTTTTTGTGTTGTTGTTTTTGCAGCAAACAAAATATGTTCGGTTTTACCGTTATCACAAAACATGCTTTCTCATAAAACAATTTTCATAAAGTCATGGTTGTCATTAAGCAAAATCATTTTTATGCAAACAACAAAGATAAGGCATTCTATAAAACTTGGTGACATCAAAAATATTTTTATTGGCTCTTCTCCATTTACTGAAGTACAACACTTTGAAAAACTTTGCTAAGCGGTCTCTTGGCAAAAAAAATATTCAACATTTGTTGAGCATGTCTTTTACATTGTTTTATCTAAATTCATGGCTTTCCACCATATTTATGCTACCTATACAACTAAGTTGGTCTACTTCACAAAGACATTAATTTTCAAACCAATTAGTACTCAGAATAGGGGTACAGAGAATGGATAGAGTTTTATGAGAGACCGGCTTTGTATGCCAAGTTTTGGGACAAAGTGCTTCCACATTCATTCCAATTGGTTAATTGTTGATACACAAATACTTTCAAGAGCTAAAAGACAATTTCAGGCTGAACACAACATGTTTTCAATGTGATAGTAATTACACAGACAAAATGTGGATACAAAAAATGCACTTAATATCAGAGACAAAAGCATTTATCCAGCGCTTGAAGAAATTCTTGGATCCGGCTCAAAACCTCAAGAATTTTCTGAATTAAACATCAAAATGTATTAAATACTTTTGACAGTGTAGGTTATTAAATATTCCAATTTCCCAACCATCTATTATGAGACATCAAACGGGGCTTTTTATAATATAGAATTAATACAAGCTCCTGAGTTGGATTCTACCAAATTCCACCATGGAATTGAAATGTCAGATGAAATATCGCAGCACTTGCAAAGAAGTCCAATTTCACTGGGAGAAATTTTATGAAATTTGTTAAGTAATTAGTTTTAATGTATATTGGAGTGGGGGGGAATATCAGCAGCTAGCAATGTAGAATATATTATATGACAGTATTATAGTTGTGCGATGCAGATGTGTGTCTCTGTTTCATCCTAGAAAACCTGATATAATTAATATAATACATATATATCACAGCATCCATAGTTTCAAGTGTTCATGACGCTAATATTATACTTTCAACATATGCCAGTTCATAATTTGATCAATAAACTTTGAATTACAACAATGGTGACCGAAATGTGAAAAAATTATTATATTTTACATAAATTTTCTTGCCACCTTTTTTCCTGATAATAATTACAATAGACAAGATGGCTTCTTTTTTTTTTTATGACACTTGTCTTTTTTTTCAAACCCCATTCCCCCCTTTCAGTCACTCAGAAACAAACATCCATTCGTACAAACCAAAAAACCAAAATTACAATCTACAGGTACGGTATAAACTCCTAATAAACGTCTTCAAAAATCCTCATCATCAACGTGATCAAAATATAACTGCTTCAGCAGATGTGAACATGCAAAGCGTTTTTGAGAGATGTTCAGGGAGAGTCATGATCACCAACGCAGTGACAAAGGAAACATTGCAGCAATGCTGGCTCTCTGAAATCAACGGCCCGCTTTACATCGTTGGCATGCCTATCCTCTACAGGTAAATTCTTTCCAAATGCTTCATTTTAACAAAAGCATCTAAAAATCCATTGTTTTCTAAGTAAATGTGAATTAACCCAGGTAGATAAAGCTGAGGCACTCTCAAATTTATTTTTGTTTCCATGGTAACCAGAGCTTGTAAAACCCACAACAACAAAGAATGTTGACAGTAATTTGATTTCATTCTAGAAAGGTCAGGTTTCCAGTAAACTGACACATGTATACGATGTTAGTCACTGTACATACAGCCATCTCAGCGGCATTATATGTGTCATATTCTGAGAAAACTGGGCATAATGCATGTGCGTAAAGTGTCGTCCCAGATGAGCCTGTGCAGTCTGCACAGGCTGATCAGGGACGACACTTTCCACCTAAATTGGATTTTTTCTACGAAGAGACTTCATTTAAACGAAAAATGTCATTAAAGCGGAAAGTGTTGTCCCTGATTAGCCTGTGCGGACTGCACAGGCTTATCTGGGACGACACTTTAATCACATTTATTATACCCAGTTTTCTCAGAACACGACTCATATGTTGTTGTGTTTTGTGTGTTTTTGTTACTTTTTACATAAATCAAGACACATGAAATAATAATTGTGTGTGTTGTTTTTACTCTTTACATAAATCAAGACACCTGAATTAATAAGAAATTTCAGAATTGTATTTGTTTTCTGGTGCAAAATAATGCAAAAATTGGCAAAAGAATAAGTTTTATGTGTTGTTTTTACTCTTTACATAAATCAAGACATGTGAATTAATAATAATTTTCAGAATTGTTTTTGTTTTTGGTGCAAAATAATCCAGATATTGGCAAAATAATAAGCTTCAACTCCCTCTCAATGGAAACCATAGTCAATTTAAATCAGTTAAATTATTATGTATGAACATAAATTAAAAGTTTACTTCAAAGTTTAGGTTTTTTAATAAACATAATAATTATTTGCAATGAAAAATAAATTTTTTGCAAGTTAAAATTGTGCAACTCATATTATACTGCACCTATCGTTGTTTGCAGCTTTTTGTTTGTCAAAACATGAAGTAACAAAAAAAATCGGAATTCTTGTTTTTTTAAACATTGGAATGTTAAGTATTACTGACAAATGGTTACTTTAAAATGTATTCATCATTAAAGGACAAAAACACCAACTTTTCAAATTAATTATAATCATATAAAGATTTAATACAGTAACATTCATTAATTTAAAAATCTCTACTCTTTTTTTTCCCAGTATACATCAGATGATGGTGTGTGAAATTGAGTTGACAAATTTTACTGTCAAAGAAAACCCATCTTAATGTTTTCTTTCATTTCATATGTTTTCTTTCGTGAACCCCTCAGGCAAATTTTAAACGTCTTTTTGTTTTTGTAATTTTTTGTTCTTTGTTGACAGGAGTTCCTCGAGGGCCATTTTGACCAAACTCTCCAATTAACATGAGTTTAACACAGTCTACTACAAATATTACTTTCCAGACATTTTGGTTTATGACCACTTAGTGCACACTAATTAAACAGGCATTAATTTCAACATGACATGTACATGTATCATGCAACTTGACCCTGCGCTGTTTTGAAGGTCATTTCAAGATTTTAAACAACACTGCATGTACACATGATGTCACATGTCAAAGTAACCGTGGAAACTGACATTATAAAGGATGACCACAGTTAAACTACAGCATTTTCTGGCGATTTCAAGTAAACAATAGACAGTTGAATAACTTTGATGATTCATTTCACCAAATTCAATCTACCAGTTTGTCGTTTAACAAATAGACAAAGAAATTGTGTTGACAAGTTAAGAGACAAACTTTTGTGTTTATGGGACTTGTTCACATATTATTGTTGCTTTTTAAATTATTATTAAATGTATTTACTAACAAACATATAGAATTTAACAAGAGATGTTTTCGTCAGAAACACAATGGCCCCTACTGCGCAGCTTTGATTTATTTTTTTTAATCTGATTATGTCCCTTTAAAAAATATTACTTCCCTTGTGAAAATGGTCTATTCCTGCCAAATGATAAATAGAAATTATCTCCCTTTAAAGATTGTTACTTCCTTTGGATTTTGTTTTTTGACCTTTGACCTTGAAGGATGACCTTGACCTTTCAGCACTCAAAATTTACAGCTCCATGAGATACACATGCAGGCAAAATATCAAGTTGCTATCTTCAAAATTGCAAAAGTAATGGCCATATTAAAGTTTTTCCGACGGACGCACAGACTGACAGACAGACTGGCGGACTGAAGGACAGTTCAACTGCTATATGCCACCCTACCGGGGGGCATAAAAATAAGATAATGATATTGTCAAGAACAAGAGGACTCTGGGGATACTTGAAAGCTCACCTAAGGAACTATAGCTCTGAGGGGTATAATACTCCAGACCCCTGGTTTAGGGAAACTTTGACTACAGGGGCATAATTGAAAAAACCTATAACAGGACCACTAAACAACGTAACCAACCAATATTTACCACTCTGTGCCTTGTCATTTTAAGGAAGATTTTTTAGTTAGTTATTTTATTTAACAGTCTATATAAATCATTTTACTCCAGGGGCGTGGTCAGTTTTGACCCCAGAATGATGATTTGAACAAACTTGGTAAAGGACCACTATCTGATGTTACATACCCCGGTACTAAATATCTAAGCTATGGGCCTAGTTGTTACAGAGAATATATTATTATTTTGTTATGCTCATATTGTTAATGTGACCCCTGGGGCATGATCATTTTTTGAACCAGGTATGATTTTAATAAATTTTATAGAGGAATTCTAGATTGTCCCTATATTATTTAAAGAAAAATTGGTGCCCCTTTATTTTACCTGGTCAGCTAGTTTTTGGACACACCTGACCCAGATTCAAACTTGGTCTAGATATTGTCAAGATAAGCATTCTGACCAAGTTTCATGAAAAAAAGCTTGAGCCATAAATGTTGCCCCTAAATTGGTAAGCATTTGTTTCAGATTTGACCTAGTGACCTAGTTTCTAGACCCACACAAACAAGATTTCCACTTAGCCTACTAGCTATTGTCAAAATAAACATTCTGACCAAGTGTCATCAAGATTGAGTCACAAATGTGGCCTCTAGGGTGGTAAAAGGTTTTTCTAAGATTTGACCTGGTTAACTAAATATCTTTCCTCATATTGATGCAATTATTTAATAATTAATCACAGCATGGGGTCAAACATGCACCAAATGTGTTCAAATGAAGCAAATATTGTTTAATAATAGCAACAAGTGATGTGTTTGAGAAACACTATGCTCCCTTTTGAGCGATTTTGACCCATATATTTGACCTTTGACCTTGAAGGATGACCTTGACCTTTCACCACTCAAAATGTGCAGGTCCATGAGATACACATGCGTGCCAAATATCAAGTTGCTATCTTCAATATTGCAAAAGTTATGATCAAGGTTAATGTTTTGGGACAGAATGCCAGACGGGCCAAAAACAATATACCCCCTCTTCTTGAAGAAGGGGCATACAAATTCTCATGAAAGGTAAACCTTCATTTTCAAGCACCTGTTAACCCTTTGCATGCTGGGAATTTTGTCGTCTGCTCAAATGTCATCTGCTGAATTTCTAAAATTAGCATTTTCTTCGATTTTTTTTCAAAGAATACTATCAGAATAGCAAACAGTTTGGATCCTGATGAGACGCCACGTTCTGTGGCGTCTCATCTGGATCCAAACTGTTTGCAAAGGCCTTCAAAATTTGGTTACAGCACTGAAAGAGTTAAGGTCTGTGTGAACCCTGTGATCATACTTGTTACGCACAAAGTGGGCATTTGAGAATTCAGATTTAACGGAAAGAAAAAACTATAAAAGCAAAAAATGTAATTTATATTCAACTACAAGCCACTTTCATGTATTAACTTGCTAATACACACAATTAGTTTTTCTATAGTGTTAAAGCAAACGGGAAACAATTATTGTTTAACTTAATACTAGAATATCTTAACCCAAAGTGTTAACAGAGAATAAATTTCTTGTGTTTTTTGCAGACGAATATCCCCCAGTCTACATAAAGCCAAATTATAAGTTATATAAATTTAACAAGTAAACACTAAGTACAGAAAAACCAAATGCCCCAGGGTGGAAAAACAGCTCTAAAGTATACTAGCTTTCAGACAGTACATATTTAGCTAACACATCAGGCATTATAAATACAAGTAGCAAAATTAATAAGTCAGACATACACAGTAACAACCCTTGTTTGAAAATGGAAATCCAAATAACTTCAAGTTAATGTAAACAAAAAACAAGATAACTCATATTGTTGTACTTTATAAGACATAAAACAAGGAAAACTAACATACCCGTAATATTATTTTGTTAAAAAATCCACTACTATTAGGTCAGTCATGATTGCCCTCAGAACATGGTCAATCTCATTATTTCTGGAGACATGGTCAATCACATTATTTCTAGAGACATGGCCAATCGTGGTAATTCTGAGACATGGTCAATCACATTATTTCTGGAGACATGGCCAATCATGATCATTCTGAGACATGGTAAATCACATTATTTCTGGAGACATGGCCAATCGTGATCATTCTGAGACATGGTCAATCACATTATTTCTGGAGACATGGTCAATCATGATAGTTCTAAGACATGGTATATAACATTAATTCTGGAGACATGGTCAATCACATTATTTCTGGAGACATGGTCAATCATGATAATTCTGAGACATGGTCAATCACATGAATTCTGTAGACATGGTAAATCATGATAATTCTGAGACATGGTCAATCACATTAATTCTGGAGACATGGTCAATCAAATTATTCTGAGGCATGGTCAATCATGATAGTTCTGAGACATGGTTAATCACACTAATTCTAGAGACATGGTCAATCACATTATTTCTGGAGACATGGTCAATCATTATAATTCTGAGACATGGTCAATCATGATTGTTCTGTGTACATGGTCAACCATGATAGTTCTGAGACATGGTCAATCACATTAATTCTGGAGAAATGGTCAATCACATTAATTCTGGAGACGTGGTCAATAACATTAATTCTGGAGACATGGTCAATCACATTATTTCTGGAGACATGGTCAATCACATTAATTCTGGAGACATGGTCAATCACATT
>VMBQ01000873.1:216497-230278 GCA_007657795.1 Dreissena rostriformis | reverse complement strand
GTCAATCATGATAGTTCTGAGGACATGGTCAATCATGATAGTTCTGAGGACATGGTCAATCATGATAGTTCTGAGGATATGGTCAATCATGATAGTTCTGAGAACATGGCCAATCATGATAGTTCTGAGGACATGGTCAATCATGATTGTTCTGGAGACATGGTTAATCATGATAGTTCTGAGGACATGTTCAATCATGATAGTTCTGAGGACACGGTCAATCATGATAGTTCTGAGGACACGGTCAATAATGATAGTTCTGAGGACACGGTCAATCATGATAGTTCTGAGGACATGGTCAATCATGATAGTTCTGAGGACATGGTCAATCATGATAGTTCTGAGGACATGATCAATCATGATAGTTCTGAGGACATGGTCAATAATGATAATTCTGAGGACATGGTCAATCATGATTGTTCTGGAGACATGGTTAATCATGATAGTTCTGAGGACATGGTCAATCATGATAGTTCTGAGGACATGGTCAATCATGATAGTTCTAAGGACAGGGTCAATCATGATAGTTCTAAGGACACGGTCAATCATGATAGTTCTGAGGACACGGTCAATCATGATAGTTCTGAGGACATGATCAATCATGATAGTTCTGAGGACATGGTCAATAATGATAGTTCTGAGGACATGGTCAATCATGATAGTTCTGGAGACATGGTCAATCATGATAGTTCTGGAGACATGGTCAATCATGATAGTTCTGGGGACATGGTCAATCATGATAGTTCTGGAGACATGGTCAATCATGTAAGTTCTGAGGACATGGTCAATCATGATTGTTCTGGAGACATGGTCAATCATGATAGTTCTGGAGACATGGTCAATCATGATAGTTCTGAGGACACGGTCAATCATGATAGTTCTGAAGACATGGTCAATCATGATAGTTCTGAAGACATGGTCAATCATGATAGTTCTGGAGACATGGTCAATCATGATAGTTCTGGGTATATGGTCAATCATGATAGTTCTGAGGACATGGTCAATCATGATAGTTCTGGGGACATGGTCAATGATGATTGTTCTGAGGACATGGTCAATGATGATAGTTCTGAGGACATGGTCAATCATGATAGTTCTGGGTACATAGTCAATCATGATAGTTTGGGGACATGGTCAATCATGATAGTTTGGGGACATGGTCAATCATGGTAGTTTTGAGGACCTGGTCAATCATGATAGTACTGAGGGCATGGTCAATCATGATAGTTCTGAGGACATGGTCAATCATGAAAGTTCAGAGAACATGGTAAATCAGGATAGTTCTGAAGACATGGTCAATCATGATAGTTCTGAGAACATGGTCAATCATGATAGTTCTGGGTACATAGTCAATCATGATAGTTCTTAGGACATAGTCAATCATGGTAGTTCTGAGGACATGGTCAATCATGAAAGTTGAGAGGACATGGTAAATCATGATAGTTCTGAAGACATGGTCAATCATGATAGTTCTGAGAACATGGTCAATCATGATAGTTCTGGGTACATGGTCAATCATGATAGTTCTGGGTACATGGTCAATCATGTTATTTTGGGGTTCTGGAAACACAAATAGTATTCTGACGAAGTTCATGTAGTGTCTCTTTATTTTGGAAATAAATAACATTGAGACATTACCCTCTATGCCAGATGCCATATGTTATGGGAACATCTCCATTATAATTTACACAATTACACTACAATTTTTGCTTCATTTCGAAGCATTTCAACAATAGGCACTTGTATACCTATCCATTTGTATTATAAACTTAGCTTATGAACAAAAAAAAAGTATGTTGATCACATAAATGATTTTAACTAAGAATTCACCAACTCATATTTGAACATAAGTCGGACAGTTAATGGAATATATTACAAGTCAAACTCTTCTGAAACTCTCTTGCAGTAATTTAATTAAATTTGTGTATATAACAAATATACAAACATATAAATAATCATAAATGCCATACAATAGAACACTGTCAAAACTGAATAAAGCAAAATAAATTTAATTTTCTTCAGGAATAAAAATGCTCCAAAAGAATGAATGACCCAAGTAAATAAATAAATCACAAGAAAATGAAATAAACAAAACCTCATTTCAACGATTCGCCTTCTTAATACTTTTGTTAAGAGGTAATTACATCTCAGCAATACTTTTACGACTTTCTTTTGTCTTCCGAAGGTGAAATATCTCTTTGAAAGTTATTTACACGCTTCACATGTAAGAAAACTTAATTTAATGCCCTTTGGCTCTGTAAATGACTCATGGCAACAAAACTAATAAAACTGCCCATTCAATTTTTCTTTTTGCTTAAAACGCTTTTAATGTTTAACACAATTGCCTACTAGATTGTCTATTGCTCAGGCTGGACTTATTCAGAAATGCTGGTCTCAGAACTGGGAAACCGAGTGTTCAGAATACTAATTGAAACCATAAAACACCGTTCTTGTTCTTCCTGGACTGCTCAACACCGGCAACCGAAAATTAATGAAAACATTGTCCGAGGAATTTTTGTGAAATTTCCAAGGAACTTTTCCAGCCTGCAATAACCTTTTGTATATGGCATCCAGACAATGCCAGTGAAATCAATTTTCCTGGTCAGTTTCTAGTCTGGTGATAAATTGGATGTTGAGGATTTTAGTTTCAGCGCAAAATCTCCCGGTCTTCTGGACCCATTTAGAATGACAATGTCATTAAAAGAAGATACAAATTTAGCCGATGGCCAAACAGTTGGGGCGAACATTATTGCATTTCCGCAAAGGAAAAAAACATAATTCTTTCATTGAGCATTTTTGGGTAATGTCTGATTAAATATATGTTTGTTTTCAAGTGTAAAAAATATAAGTGCACATGTTGCAAAGGTCATATATTATGTAATGCAGCTAAAATTGACAAAAGTAACTGTTTTTTTCTCAAACAAATTCTAGTGTTTATATAAACATGTGTTTCGATTTTCTTCTATTAGTGTCCTCTAGTGATTATGGTGCATGCAGTCTACACTAGGGTCAATTTGCACAGCAAACGTGAATAGGCACATTCAAACTTTTTATTTGTTAACCCTTTCCTGCTCAGAAGCAAGTGTAAATGGCTTTTTCAATCAGCATAAAACCAGAACAGCCAGCGAGTAACTCGCAGTCTGTTCAGGTTTTATGCTGTTTGCTGCTCATCAGTAACTAGGTTTGGAAATGACGCCTTTAAAAGTTAAATCAATTAAGAAAGGACTTAAATTTAATCTGATTTTCTAAGGGACTTCAAATGCGTCAAAGTGCATTTCTGAATGAAGCACATTCAATCTTTTAATTTGTTTACAAGGGTGAAACAACTGCATTGCCCCTGTAAGATGCAAACCTTGAATCAAGTTTGGCCAGGATAAAACATGGTCAAAATATGGTTGACCGTTCAATGTGACTTTGAATCCTGTTGATTTTTATCATGAGTTACAATCATTTGACTATGGTCTGATTGTAGAAAACATGATTTGACTATGGTTTGACTGTAGAAATCATGATTTGACTATGGTCTGACTGTAGAAATCATGATTTGACTATGGTCTGACTGTAGAAATCATGCTTTAACTTTGGTCTGACTGTAGAAAACATGATTTGACTATGGTCTGACTGTATAAATTATGATTTGACTATGGTCTGACTGTAGAAATCATGATTTGATTATGGTCTGACTGTTACAAGTTACATCATAATAATCATTTAATAATAATTTTTTCCAATTGGGATTTTGTTTAACATTTCACTTTGGAAATGGGTCTGTTAAACTGACCCTTAGATACGCCAGGTAAACCCTAAGCCTTAATACCTCTAAAATTCTGCATATTATATTTGTGAAAAATTGCTGAATTGAACATCTACATTTACAATACCTTCAGAAATAGAGAATAACGTTGGACTGCAAAACGCAAAACATTAATATCATATTTATCGTCAGTAGCACACTTTGAGACTTTTTCTAATCTTTGGTGGTTGTTGTTGTTTTCTGATCCCAAGTGCTGGCTATTCGACAAGGGTGATATGCCGCAATAGGGGGACCTAAACCTAGCCATTGGCAAACCACACTTTAAACATCCCCAACTTGAGATGGCAAAAACACAA
The DNA here is from genome assembly GCA_007657795.1 of Dreissena rostriformis. Lineage (NCBI taxonomy): Eukaryota > Metazoa > Mollusca > Bivalvia > Myida > Dreissenidae > Dreissena > Dreissena rostriformis. The sequence goes on along the minus strand of VMBQ01000873.1, from coordinate 226,168 downwards.
TAGATTTCATTTAAGCCCTCTTGCTATTTAAATATGTATCAAAATATCTACCTAAGTTACTTAGGACTTAGACATAAATACTTCTGAGGACTGGCAGGAGATAATCTTGCCAAGAACAGTGCTTCCAAAATGCATGTTTGACAAAAATAGGGAAACGATCCAACGAAATTTGCAATGCAGCTGATTTATGTGATTTCTTAGCAAAACATTTGAGACATGCTCTGAGAAATGGGAGTTTAATGCAAGTGCGTAAAGTGTCGTCCAAGAGTAGCCTGTGCAGTCTGCTTTTCTGATATTTTTCGTTTAAAGACAGTCTCTTCTTATCAAAAATCCAGTTAAGCCTTAAGGTGTCAGTAAATGTCACTACTAGAAATCTTAAAATAAACAAGATGTGTTTGTGAAACACTATGTCCCCTATTGCGATTTTGACTCATATATTTGACCTTTGACCTTGAAGGATGGCCTTGACATTGACCTTACACCACTGAAAATGTGCAGCTCCATGAGATACACATGCTTGCCAAATATGAAGTTGCTATGTTGAATATTGCAAAAGTTATGGCCAATGTTAAAGTTGGGGCAAACCAACAGACCAACAGACCAACAGACAGGGCAAAAACAATATGTCCCTCAGTATATACTGGGGGACATAAAAAGCAGCCCACTTCATGATTACATTAGTTTATTTAGCTTTAAGAATTAGCTAAGAAAGAAAGAACCACAAACAAGATGCCACCACCCAAGATGATCACTGACATTGAGTCTCCTACTGCAGCAAAAAACCCTTTAAGCGCTGGAACCGAATTTTAAAGGCCTTTGCAAACAGTTTGGATCCAGATGAGACGCCACAGAATGTGGCGTCTCATCAGGATCCAAACTGTTTGCTATTCTGATAGTGGTCTTTGAAAAAAAGGGAAGAAAATGATGATTTTAGAAATTCAGCAGACGCCATTTTAGCAGACGACAAATTTCCCAGCATGCAAAGGGATAAGGGGCCATTTTAGGAGAATTTGAAAGCTTGAGAGTCAGCAGAAGATAGGAAAGCCCATGTGTTTGTATAAGCTCATTTCATGCAATGAATCTCATGAATGATGTTAAATTTGATTTTGTTTTGTTGTTAAATCCTTCAAATATGAATGGTATCGATGCTTGGATGATCACAGTTTAAAAATACAGTTTTAATAATAAAAAGTGATGTGTTTGAGAAACACTATGCCCCCTTTTGAGCGATTTTGACCCATATATTTGAACCTTGACCTTGAAGTATGAACTGACCTTTCACCACTCAAAATGTGCAGGTCCATGAGATGCACATGCATGCCAAATATCAAGTTGCTATTGAGCGATTTTGACCCATATATTCGACCTTTTACCTTGAAGAATGACAATGACCTTGACCTTTCACCACCCAAAAAGTGCAACTCCATGAGATACACATGCATGCCAAATATCAAGTTGCTATCTTCAATATTGCAAAAGGCCTGTCTGTCTGTCATTCTGTCATATGACAGAATGACAGACAGACAGGCCAAAAACAATATACCCTCTTCTTCGAAGAAGGGGGCATAAAAATATATTCACTGTTAATGAACAAGTAATGGCAAGGTGCTTAATACCCTTAAATTATCGACAAAATATTACAAAAATACATTTAGAACATGAAATGAAAAGTTGTGTTTCAGAACTTCACTCAAATGATGTCAATTCCAAGTTTAATATTTGACTCCAATTCATATAAGTTTCATGCATTGTTCAATCTTATTCTGCCATTTTGCTGCATAAATGAGCCACGCTTTGGGAAAACCGGGCTTAACCCTTTGCATGCTGGGAAATTTGTCGTCTGCTAAATGTTGTCTGCTAAATTTCTAAAATTAGCATTTTCTTTGATTTTTTTTCAAAGAATAATATCAGAATAGCAAACAGTTTGGATCCTGATGAGACGCCACGTTCTGTGGCGTCGCATCTGGATCCAAACTGTTTGCAAAGGCCTTCAAAATCCGGTTCCAGCGCTCAAAGGGTTAATGCATCCGCCCAAAGTGTCCTCCCAGATTAGCCTGTGCAGTTTACACAGTCTAAACAGGGACAACACTTTCCCCTTTTATGGAATTTTCATTTAGAGGAGGTCTCTTCTTGAGGAAAATCCAGTTAAGATGGAAAGTGTGGTCCCTGATTAGCATATAAGAACTGCACAAGCTAATCTGGGACAACACTTTACACATATGCATTAAACCACCTTTTCACAGAACAAGGCTCGATTCTGCCATTATGATACATAAATGATGAAGCGTCCCTCTCTGAGACCAGTAGTGAGGATAAAATGATAAAATTCAAGCGCTGACACTCGTGACATTTTAAATATATTCCACATATCAATGATATCTGCTTCGCCTGGCATATAAATCGCCATATTATCTGGTAAATTAAGCCATTTTTGTTTTCAATTTCAATCGGGCCATTAAAATGACAGCCAGGGACGTTATCAGGCCAGGAATGGTCTGGACTATGTCTCACCCAGGCAAGGAGCGGCATCCCCCAATTAATTAAAGTACCCCAACTATGCACTTAAGATAATAAAGTAGTGCCAGTTTTTAACAATTGTTTATGAAGTTTGTTAAACAATTGAAGCCTTTCTGGTATTATTAGTGTAGCTGATGAACTCTGTGAACTTTTGAGTTTCTGCCCAAAGAAACTCAATATTTGAGTATGAACATTTTGGATGGTTCTGCTTCTTACTGTTAAGTAATTCTAAAATAACTCTGGAAAAGCTATCAATGTCTATATTCTCCTATAATAATGACAGAAACTTTTCATAATAATCAGTGATTAATTGAATGTTTTAACATGTTATGCATTAAGAGTTAATGTTCAGTCGACGATTTCAATAGTAAAGTTTTAAATGCAAATGATACCTCAAATACTTTTTTTTTTTTTTTTATTTTTTAAAATTTATTACAATAATTAGTGGTAAATGTATTAAATTATCAACATTTTCTTGAATGGGCTGATATTAATAGTAGAAAATGTCAATGATTAAGCTCAAGCAATAAATATAAATAAGATTTGTGTGATAATTCTGAGAGAACAAACAATCAAATATATGTTTGATAAATTAATTATTTAAATGGTTTAATATTTGAAAGATTGTTAAATTAATTATTTAAATGGTGTAATATTTGAAAGATTGTTAAATTAATTATTTAAATGGTTTAATATTTGAAAGATTGTTAAATTAATTATTTAAATGGTTTAATATTTGAAACTACTAGTTTGATATAAAGAGCAGAAAATTGAAGTGCTTATAGCAATAAATCAAGCAAAAAAAACTATCATTAACTTTTTAATGAGTGGTTTTATATTTAATCATTAACTTTTTAATGAGTTTTTTTTTTAAATAATTTAACATGAAAAAAATTACAAGGAAATAAGGTATAAAGTACATTTTTTATGTCATGGTAAAATTTTATTTTTCTGTCTATTGTGTTTAAAACCTTTTATACATCAATTGATCTTAACCCTTTGAGCGCTGGAACCGGATTTTGAAGGCCTTTTCAAACAGTTTGGATCCAGATGAGATGCCACAAAACGTGGCGTCTCATCAGGATCCAAACTGTTTGCTATTCTGATAGTATTCTTTGAAAAAAAAATCAAAGAAAATGCTGATTTTAGAAATTCAGCAGACGACATTTTAGCAGACAACAAATTTCCCAGCATGCAAAGGGTCAAATCTCAGTAAATATGAAGAATATTCTTTGTATTATTAAACAGATTATTAAGAATAATTAAATCTTCAAAATATTTACAAATTTATTATTTAATTAAGATATTTTTATTGCAATTTTCAGCCAACATTTTGAGGTCAAATCATTCGCAGTGGCTGCATTATACAAAAAAGACAAACTGTAAAAAAGAAGAGATAAATTGAAATTATGTAATAATAATTTGATAACAAGCAAAATGATGAACTTGCTTGTGTGTGATTCACCTGAGTGTCTTTTGAGACCACCCGGTCATTATGAACAAACATGGTAGACACTGTGTGGTAATTTTAAAGCCCCATTACAACTCAAAATCAATGAAAATTTCATACAATATTTCATAAAATAAAGTTAAACAATAAAAAATCAGTGTTCTTTTATTATGGCAATTGCCGAAATTTCAATGCCACGTGTGGTCTGGTAACATAGATGTTTGTAGATTCAAAATGCTCGCTTTGTGTGTTTTTTTTGCATATTTAATTCCATTTAAATTTCCTGCAATGATATCTATTCATACGACACATGAACACTAACATGGTACCAATTTAGTGCTTGTGTGTGTTATGAATATATATATATTTGCGGGATATTTAAATGGAATTACTTGTGTCACAAATAAATAAAACAAGGATTTTATATCTACAAAAATCTTTTTTACCAGAGCACATCTAACGTTGAAATTTTGGCTATTGCTACAAGAAACACTTATTATTTTTATGAAAACTTTATTTTACGAAATAGATTACGAAATTTTTGTCGATTTTAGCGTTATAGAGGCTTAAAATACATAAACTGCAAAAAAACACAATTAAGAAACTGATATGTATGACCATTTATAATTCCTGGTTTTTTCCCAAGGTCAATTATGTACAGACCTGAACATATATTCATATGTTAATACATAATTATATAAGACAAATAACCATTTATGTGAACCACAAGTCAAATTTTTATCTAATGCCAAAAAAAGCCATTTGGTATGTAAATGCATTCTGAATGGCAAAAATATTATTGTTTGAACTGTACAAACATGGGGGAAAACAGTCAGACCTTAAAAACACATTAAATACTCTGGAATTATCAGAGTTTTTATCAAGTCTCCAATTCCTGGCCCATGATTGCTTGAAATTCATGCTCTGGACTGAGTAATCCACTGTTATCTGTTTAAATGACAGTGTTCAACACAATAAAACCAGGCTGCATTGGCGATCCCCCCCCCTCCAAACAAAACCTTCATCCATTCCAAAATCTCCCCATGCCCATGTAACCTTTGTAACCATTATACTTAAATCCCGTTTTAATGGACAATTTGCCAGAGGGATTAGCTGAGAGCTCAGGCATAAAAGTGTCGAAAGGTTTGACCAGGGAATTTTCCAGGAAGCACAAAAGACCAGTTAAGTTTTAAACCCTGCCCTTGTCAGAATTTCCCGTCTCCCTAATGGCTACCAGAGAAAACTGCCAAGTTTAGGGCAACATAGCGTTAAAATTGACTTTACTATTATTTACTTGCTTTGTATTAAATTCTTTACCAGACTTTAACAAAAACATATAATGTCTGCCATTAATTCAATTTTTTTTCGTTCAGGATTTGCGCTGTGATCTGGATAATTGACTGACATTGATAGAAAGTCCTGTTCGACACCATTATCATCACCATACTTTTATCATTGGTTCCCAAAGTTCCATGTGATCAGTCCAAATTTGTATGCACTGTTTCCTGGAAATCATATGAGCCTCATTCTGGGAATACTGGGCTTAAAGCATGTGCGTTAGGTGTCATCCCAGATTAGCCTGTGCAGTCTAATCAGGGACAACGCTTTTATGGAAATTTTCAGTTATAAAGAGTCTCTTCTAAACAAAAATCCAGTTTAGGCGGAATGTGTTTTCCCTGATTAGCCTGCCCAGACTGCACAGACTAATCTGGGACAACACTTTACGCACATGCATTTAGCCCAGTTTTCCCAAAACAAGGCTCATATAATAAAAAGTCATCTTCACATTCACAGTCATAAATTTCATTTTGAGATTACCACTATCAAGCAAAATAAACAAATTAGTTAAAAACTATTTATTTTAGCTTGCTTGCATAAAAGCCTAAGGCTTATTGAGACACACTCAAGTCCATTTCCTGGGTAGAACCAGAACCAGGGGTCTTAAGAGAAAATCTTGAGAACACTCCCAGAGTTTGAATCGATCCCATGACTTCCAGATAAATAGATGGACCCCATATGCATGATGCCACCTCTATGAGTTAAAATCAACCACTTATGGCACTATACTGGATTTCCATATTGTTAATTGCAGAATAAATAATTATGTTCTATATTGAAACAAAAACGAGTACATTATAAATAAGCCAGAAATATTTTTATAACTGTGTTTACCGCATTTTATGATTTACATATAAAAGTCATATACTAATATGTTAATAACACTACTAATAAGGTATATACGCATTGAACATGTGTTTCACAAGGAAAAACTCTTTTAATTAACACTAATACTAACAGTTTTAATTTGTTATATATATTTTTACCAATGTTTTATGTATGCAAATGTCACTGTTATTTATGTTAATGTCAAACATGATAAAATAAATGAAAACAAAAAAACAGTTTCAACTTCACTTCATAAAAAANCCCCCCCCCCCCCCCCAATAACCAAACTCTCTCGGACACGATTTGCATATCTCGATGACACCACATGTAGACAAAAATGATTCCAGACCTAGACATGTATTACTCGACTTATGAAATAAATACCACTTCGAGCAGAAAAACGATAGCAAAATTTCATATTCCAAAATTTTCTAGTCGCCAAATCCCGGCGATTTGCATTCATTATAAACAGTGTGCTTCTCAATAGATCATATTCAATTAGAAGGGAGATAGGATATAAAATGCAAGAAGATTCACTTTTTTGTATCTGAGTTATATTTTGCATTGTCTAATACTTTGGAAACGTTGGAGTATAATACATAATTTTCACTCATGTAACAAGAAGGAAGTAATTTTGCATGAAAATTGTTTTGCACCCCAGCGGATCAATTTCTAAGATGGTAAATGAAAAAGCAATGAAAAATATGTTTCCAAATAAATAAAACACTAAACGCCGGGGATTTTCATTGACACAAAATCGTGCTTTTTAATGAAATCAAATAGCAAATTTCTAATTTTTGACTGAAGGAATTTATCATCCTCGCATCATTTTGACGCTCTTGTATTACAACCACCAACTTCTTACTAAGAGTATAGCCCTTTGAGTGCTGGAACCGGATTTTGAAGGTTTTTGCAAACAGTTTGGATCCAGATGAGACGCCACAGACCGTGGTGTCTCATCAGGATCCAAACTGTTTGCTATTCTGATAGTTTTCTTTGAAAAAAATCGAAGAAAATGCTCATTTTAGAAATTCAGCAGACGACATTTTAGAAGACTACAAATTTCCCAGCATGCAAAGGGATAGTCACAAACATGACTAACAGCCCTGCACCAATGTGTCAGCTATGTTCAAGGGCCAATAACTGAAGAGTAAGTGGATGACTGGGTGTGAAAAAAGTGCCTTGGAAAGTCTCACTTCATAGTGATGAGATGTTTGAAGTTTCAATTTAATTGCTAGAGAAATCTTTGAACATGTTGACCACCCAGACAACAAACCAACCAAAAGAATTACTAAAATATACCACCTCATCTCAAACTTCATTTGCAACGGTATAAGTAAAACTGTATTTTCCAAAGTTCTTACCCTTAAATATAACCATGCCATTTACAAAACAATGAACCAGTATTCAGAACTTCAATTCCTGTGACTTCATCAGTTTGACCATTAAAGATTATCATTTTGACCCCCGATATTTAGCCTAGGGTCATATGACTCCTTCTTTTCGTACTCTTCAGATTTCCACGTATTGCTGAGCAGACGTCGTAAATTTTACTGGCAGATTTCACAATTCAACACAAAAATCATTATATGCGAAAAGAAATTAGCGTATTGCCAAATATTTAAACAGGGATAGTTCACCAGACGATCCATTAACTTTGGTCGTCCATTTAAGGGCGAAAAACGTCGGCTATTTATAAAAGGAAAATATACCAGGGATTCATCATTATTAAATGCTAGTATTAATATTTACCTTCTGTCTGCTGTGCTATCATATATCATATTTTTTCTTAAACAGTGCCATAAAACATACACAATTTCTAGGCAAAACTTGCTCGAATTCTTTGAAGGTTTCGACAGTCGATATGTATCAAGTACCTACCGTCACTTTAAAACGTCTGTAGTGTTCGTGCTTTCCCCGTAACAAATGCCTGTCCTTTCTTCACATAATAGGTCCTAATGGCTGAAATCTGAAAAGAAAATATACAAGTTTTGTTTCATAATTGCAATAAAAGCTTAATTATTCCACTAAGTGTCCCCAAAAGTGACAGAATCTATTAATAAATGTTTCATTCGACAGATTCTGTGTATGAAAGTTTCTATGATTATTGCCCAATTCAATAATGACATAATATAAACATCTGTTATTGTAATGGTATTTGGTAAGCCATAATTTCTGTCCCTATCATAATGTAACGCAAAATTACAAAACAACAGTTTATGAAACAAAGATAAGACAAGTGGGCCAGTCTGGAATAGGTTGTTCACCTAAGACTTTGGGGAACTCAACTGTGTGGGGAACTGAACTGTTCTGAGCAGATTTTGTGATGTTTCAATTTCAAACTTGGCAAACATATCATTTGAAAAATGTTCAGAGCAAATTTCATGAAGATTGGACAAAAAAGCGACACTGTTTCATAACGCCATATAAGGAAACTTGACNCCCCCCCCCCCCTGGAAATCATGTTTTGCAACCTAACGCAACCTTTTTCAAACTCAGCTGAGATATCATTAAAAACAAGTTACCCACAGGTTGGAGACAACTTTGACCCCATGTGCACAATTTGAGCAAAGGACCACCAGACGATGTAACATGCCAAATACCATGCCACTGTACCTTGCAGTTTGATAGAAATAGATTGCTTTTAATATAAAATGGTTTGTGTCAAGTTATTATTACTAGAATATTTTAAATAGTGCATAAATAATACAGATTGCATTGGCCTAGTTGATTTTATGTCCGAATAGCAATCATGAGAGCTTGGATTTGATCGCCACTCTTGGAGCGCCTTACTCTCAAAACACATCAAGTACTGGTTCTACTAGGGAAGTTTACTCGAGATTGGCTCAATATGCCTTACAGTTTTGAAGCAATAAAGTGAATACAAACATTTTAAAACTAAATAAGTCATTTCAGAAGTTTTATTTGAATATTTGAAATAATTGTATTTTGAGTGCAAATATGAATACATGTATGTTTACACTACAGATCCTTTATAACGCGATTGACGGGATCCAATCAACGCGACCGCGTTATAAACGGATCCGCGTTATAAGTTCTGAGCGCATTTATTGGTACAGGTATGGTAATGGTCCCTGTTTATTGCCATGCTGTGTTGTCATTCTCCAATACATGCATATAAACCGAATCGTATCGATAACTGTATACATACCGCTTTTATAGTGTGCATATATATCCGATAATCCGAAATAATTACCACAAATGATCCTGACATGTTATGACGATAAACGTGTTTAAACAAATCCGTTAACACGAGCATATGCCTACACATTATTTCAGAAGTGTAAAGAGTACAGTGCATTATGGGATAGAGCATTCATTAGGTACGGTTCTGACCAATGGACAGCGAATTTAAAATAAGATTAAATGCAATACCTGACAAAGAAATGTTTTATTGCGTCATACGCAGTCATGTAAAAAACGTGCTTCACGGAGACTTTCTGAAACCGGGCAAAAATGAAAGTGAATTTCTGTTAACAATTACTCGGCGTTTGCATGTAAATAAATCGTATGGATT
>VMBQ01000873.1:99178-196558 GCA_007657795.1 Dreissena rostriformis | reverse complement strand
CATACATGCCATAAATTTTCGGACCGATTCCGGGACATTGTGCTCAATTTTCCGGGACTTTTGCCGATTTTCCGGGACATGTATACATATAGCGATATATGAAGTCATATATGTATTTTTGGTACGCATTTTTTCGCGATATCCAATTAGTTAAATTACTTATGTAACTTACCTGGAATAAACAAATTTAACATCCATAAGATCAATGCAAAAAAAAAACATTATTTAAACAAGAAGAATAAATTATAATTAACATTGTAAATTGCTTAGTCCGAAAGCCTATCCGAAATACACAAGATATATTAACGTCAAATTAAACATTACTACTTCCGTTTCTAGATATAAGCCACGTGTTTTTCGTGTAAGAAAAGAGCGCATGTATATAAAAATGAGATGGTTCAGTGCTGATTTAATTTTCAGTCACTGTACACTTAAAACGTGGACTGCGTGTAACACGGGTGATGAATGCAGAAGTTGTCATGGGTGGCACGCGCGGTGTAAGCTATGACGTTAAACTGTTACAACTTACATTGTATGCGCTGAGCGTAAAGGCGTGTTGTTTGTCGCATTATGAGTGTGAATGAATCAGACACCGCGAAAATCCGGGTGAAACTGGATTTATTCATGAATGTGCATCGCGTAATCCGTTAAAACTACACAGCCATCAAATTTGAGCAAGCCAATTCACAACGAATAAACCCCTTTTGTTTGACTGTGATTGCGAGACAATCAACAAGATAACAGGAACCCCCGTTAATTGATCGATTTTGACACGTAGCGTAATTGCCTAATCGGACAGGCATTGCCTTGGAGACGACGCTATATTAGTGGCAAGCACAGATTTGCATGCTAAGATAAGGAACATACAGGTTTGAATAAAATCTGGGACATTTGTAAGATTTCCGGGACTGCGGGACAGGGTATGCATTTCCGGGACTTTCCCAGACGATCAGGGACATATGGCATGTATGAACATAACTACAACGAAAATTAGCAAATCTAAAACAATTTTGTTTCAATTTTGTCAATTTATCAAACTGTGAACAAGTCCCTTTAAACCGACTGTTGGGTGTATATATGACGTACCCTTTGGGTCAAAAGTATCTATACGCCAACAGCTTAAAATAGATATCACCGTGGTGACAAAATTGTATTTTATTAAAATTCATTTTAGGCAAAAGAAAAAAAAATCCTAGATTCTCATCCCCGCCCGCCCATTGAAAATCTTCCTGCCCGAAAATTTTTTATTTCGAAAAAATTCGAGGTGCAAAATACTTAGGACAAAACGGCTGAATGAGTACGAAAATAGCGAAGTGAGAATTGGAAACACAATGTCTCCAAGACGCTTATTGATTTTTAACGGCGCACGAGCGTCGTCTGAAATTTAAGTGTTCAAGCGAAAACAACAACAAAACGATTCTTATTTTGAGGTGTAGAAACGGCGTTTCAACCCTAAAAGATTGGTACGGGGTGCCAAAATGTGCAGAAACTTTAACTCTCGCGGACCTGTAAGATGAGTTCATTTGTGGTTCATATGATCAAGCCCCATCGTTAAAAGTTGACCACCTGAAAATCGTCAGTCGTCTGTGCCTTCGTCAGCAGAAATAAATTAAAATTGACACAGGTGTCACCTGATGTTTAAATCAATAATATCTAGTCATACTGAAAAAATAATGTAAAGGGTTCTGTTACAAATTTGTATTTTCTTTAATGCTTTGTCTAGTCAATCTTTTATTGAATGTCAGAATATGTTTAACATGATATTAAAAGGGTAAAATAAAACACAATAATCAAATTTTGATAAACCATATAAAGGTCCAACACATAAAATGAAAAATAAAAAATAAAACCCACCCACCTGCCAAAATTTTCCCAAAAATTTGGATGGGATGAGAATCTAGTTATTTATTTTCTATGGCTTACGGGGCATTGAATGGTACCATATATAGTATCAAATACAATTTCTTCAAAAAAAAAATCATGTAATCATTAAATAATATCATTCTTTGGAAAAAGTTTTATTCCTGTTTCATAACTTGCATTAAACTGGTACTTGAAAAATCATGTTATGGAAATATAAAATTAATTAAAGCCAAATTCACCGTCAGGCATCATCAGTATAATTCTGAGAACAAGTTTTTGCAAATCTTTAATATCTTACATAAAAAATGTTTAAATGCCATTTCACAGAAGCGTATGATGCATAAGTACTAATACTTGCTATCTAGACAACTTCATAATGAATAATTAGCGAAGATTTCAAAGGACTTTTCCCCATTACAATTTTCATAAATTTCAAATTAAAAACCGCTTTTCAACCTGAAGAGAGTTTACAGTGAATAAAAGTTAATGTCTTGCCCCGCGCAAGATAAACACTTCCATTAAAACCGTGTAATCACTTCAAAGAATTCCAGCAACAAATGTTTAACTCATTAATTTAATTTTGATGTTTTACCTCATTAAACTAAGAACATTCGCTATTAATGCTTCAAACAGTATATGAGCCAGTGGCCATAGTACAAAAGTCTGGAATGATCGAGCCTCCAGTTGAGCTTTCCGGAACAATTCAAGGAAATACGGGAGTAATTAAAACTTGAAAATAACTTTCATCAAATGATCAAGCTTATCACAGTTTAGTTAAACGGGTTTTTTCAGGTTCACAAGTTGAATTCAGGTCATTGTTTCCTCCAGAATGTTTTTTATTCCAAATAGCTGGTTCAAGGTATTGTAAAGTTGAGGTTTCAAATAAAACATTATTAATTAATTTGCTAATGTATATTTTCGAGGCAAAAAACGCCAGTGGTTGTAATTTATAATGAGCAAAAAGCCAGGTTTGTAAGTACATGAAAACATTTCATGCCCCTTAATTGGTCATTTGTGTCGTGTTCTGAGAAAACTGGGCATAATGCTTGTGCGTTAATTGTCATCCCAGATTAGCCTGTGCAGTCCGCACAGGCTAATCAGGGACGACAATTTCCGCTTTTATGGAATTTTTCGTTTAAATGATGTCTCTTCTTAGCGAAAATCCAGTTTAGGCGGAAAGTGTCGTCCCTGATAAGCCTGTGCAAAATGCACAGGCTAATCTGGGACGACACTTACGCACATGCATTTTGCCCAGTTATCTCAGAACGCGACACATTTGAGGCAAAAAGGCATAACACAAATTACTGTTAAGTATTACTGACTTATAACTTACTTAAAGGGACTCGTTCACAAATGGTTGAAATGACAAACTTCCAACTTTTTGTAAGAGAGTAAAAAAAAAGAACACTTTATATCAGGGAGCAAAATAACACTAATGACATAGACTCACATATACTGAAAAGACATTTTCGTTTATGAGAAATCATATTTTGAATTTGATAAAATTATAAAGCCTTACAAACATGAAATGATTGAATAATTTGGAGTGTTTCTGTTGCTTTTGTTGTTTTTTGTGGCAATATGTAAATTGCTTGTATAAAATATTAAATGCATCATGCAAAATAACATTCCGGACCTTCATGTGGTTAACGCAATAGCTTTTATTCTAAAGGTCAGTGGTTCCAACCCAGACAGAGCAAACTTTTAAAATCATCTTTCTTAAATTCTCTTCTTGCTTTACACGGGTGTTTCTTTAATTCCTATGTTAACATTAATAATTTAAAGTTTTTAATGACAAACTTCAAAACATTCCAAAATCTTTGAACAAGTTCCCTTTTAATTTATATATGACCTTTGATCTGCATGTATTCACCAATAAAGTTTGTTAATAAAGTTTTGTTTATGATGTTTTGCGCCCTTGACCTTTGACATTCAAGTGTGGGTCACTCACGTCCACATTTTGTGGTCACATAGAAAAATAATCTGTTGTTTGAATACCAGTTAAAAGGCATAAGAGTTTTGGAGTGGCAAAAAAATGAGTCTCGTTCTGAGAAAACTGGGCATAATGCATGTGCATAAAGTGTCGTCCCAGATTAGCTTGTGCAGTCCGCACAGGCTAATNTGAATGTATTGGAGAATGACAACACAGCATGGCAATAAACAGGGACCAATACCATACCTGTTTGTATAGGCCCCGGCAATAAATGCACTCAGAACTAATAACGCGGATCCGTTTATAACGCGGTCCCGTTGATTGGACCCCGTCAATCACGTAATAATGGATCTATAGTGTATACTTCAACGTACCCGGGAATACATACCTTTTATTGGTGGTTGTTGGCTCATATTTAAAATTATGTTCATATTTATATCTTTATCTTCTGTCAAATGGCCGCTATATTATTGAAACTCATACTCAAACAAGTGATGTGTTTGAGAAACACTATGTCCCCTTTTGAGCGATTTTGACCCATATATTTGACCTTTGACATTGAAGGATGACCTTGACCTTTCACCACTCAAAATGTGCAGCTTCATGAGATACACATGCATGCCAAATATCAAGTTGCTATCTTCAATATTGCAAAAGTTATGGCCAATATTAAAGTTTGTGCAAACAAACCAACAAACAAACAAACCAACAAACAGACAGGGCAAAAACAATATGTCCCCCAGTATAGACTGCCCCAGTATAGACTGGGGGACATAAAAAGCATGTTGAGGCAGGTTTTTTGTTAAAAAAACAAAAATTGTTTCGTAATTTGGTAGTGCCTTTTACGACATCGGATTTTTGGCGGGAATAAAACTCATGTACAGTCTAATATTGGCAGGGTGCCTTTATGCGTATTTTCCGTACCCGGGGTACATTGTAGTATACTTAAGAGTACCCGGGTAACTTTTAAGTAGTACCAAGAGCCGACAATGATCAATCTAGCGCTAGTTACAACTGGGCAGACCACCAGAGCTCCAACTTGACCAATGGAGCAGATCCTTTAAAATCCCTGTGATAATTGGCTTATGTCACAGGGACATGGAAGTTGACCGAGGCAATTACAGGGCAATTAACCTAAACCAAGAAGCATACAACTTCAAAAATGTACTCTCATTGAGTTACATAACAAAGTCTTAATTTCAACAAGACAAACGTTTAAAGTCACTTCTTCTACATCGTTTTACAATTAATCAATTAACAAAAAAAAGAAATTAATTTTTTTAAGTCCTGAAGTCTCACAAACTGCTATCAGTTTCATTGTTACAATTTTAACTTGACACTAAACAGCTCATCCTTATACTATCTTATTCACAAACATCATTTTTCACATTCTATATGGGATATCGGATACAAAATGTGGTCGAAATTTGAATTTTAAACATCTTTGGTTTTATTTGTTTTCCTCGGTGGGACAAAAACATGTATGATGTTTCTTTAAAAATAAAGAAGTAATTACCGGTAATGCAAGTAGGCTGGCAAAGGATAGAAAATGGTATCACATATCTGATTATTTTATAAATTTTGTAATGACATTTACTAGATGTTCGCAATTTTCAGTATGATATGAACTTTCCCTTTTGCAAAAATGTTGAATCTATGTACGATGTCTCTAACATAAGTTAATTTCTACGACTCTAGAAAAAAAAGAAAACCGCATTGCTTAAATTTAATATTACCAACATATCCTGTTTGTATAACGTCAGTGCTCGAGAGTTCAAACTACTCGACTACTCAAAGCGTGTAAGAAACAACAAAATATTCAACCTTAACATCGAAAACAATAGCTCCCTTTATCCAATTGCCAAATTCGCCACTTAAGCAGATGGCCAACTTGAGAAAAATCAAAGTTTTATTTTAACGGACCACAACTTTTAACTTAATCTTTGGACAGACAGGATGCACTTACCAAAACTACTTCTGGGCGAATTTCATTTCGAATTTGAAACACAGTCATCATATAAGGCTCTCAAGTAGCAATTAGCATAAATTTGTATATTCTTATCACTTTGGGCCCTTAGGAAGGAATGTAACGACATTTCTTCAAAATTTAATGACGGTAAACTTTAAGAGGCAGGCTTGACTCTCAAAATTCACAATTTGAACAATTTCCGATGGCGTAAGTACATTTCCTGTTTTGGTGGGTCAAAATCCTTCGATGGCTGACGTATCATATGACGAAGCTGGATGCTGGATAAGTTTTTTGAAACTGAAATTTATTAGATTGTTGTAAACAATTATAAAACAATCCAGACCTTTTTCTGCGATTGAATTAAATAGAGGACAGTAAGAGCAGTATTTGTAGTCAATAAAAATGTATTTAAGCTTTAAAACTTGTCCAAAAGCTCAGAAATGTAGAGAAACTTTTGAGTTTTTGTTTCCTAAGTACAAACAGAACTTTACTTCCTTTTTTAATCAAGTTATTCTTCCCAACTTTTGCGAGCATACTTAGGTAGAAAATGGGCACACATTCCGATAATTTTAAACCTATTTATTTTAGCTTGATTGCATTGAAAGACTAAGGCATATTGAAACTCTCTCGCATCCGTTTCCTGGATAGAACCAGTACTGAGTGTCTTTTGGAAGAAATCTAAAGAACGCTCTAACAGTGGGGATCAAACCCATGACCTCCCGGTCCGATTACTCACATATTGTAGTCTCAGATGCTTACGCACCTTATAAACTTTGGAATACACAGCATGACAAAACTGGAAATTCCTCATGAAGGTCCAAGATATTGGGCTGGTCTGGAAGCGTTGTGGTACATAAGGGGTTAAACCTTTTTCCGCTCAGAAGCAAAGTGAAAATGGCTTTTGCAACCAGCATAAAACCAGAACAGCCTGCGAGTAACTCGCAGTCTGTTCAGGTTTTATGCTGTTTGCTGCTCATCAGTACCTTATAGTTGGAAATCAAGCCTTTAAAACTTAAATAGAGAAAAAAAAAAATCTTAAATTTATTTTGATTTTGTAAGGGACTGTAACAAATGCGTCAAAATGGGTTTCTGAGTGTTAAAGGGTTAAGCATTTTGTCTGCTTGCATAATCATAAACACATATTGAATTTATAGAATTTTCGGGAATACCTCAAAATAGCCACAATAATATTATTTCATTTTGCAATTTTTTGGACACATCCAGAAGGGGAATTTTCTGAATGCCAATCTGTGTTTTCAGACTTAATTTTTATTCATGACTGCACCAACTGTACTAAGACGTTCCTGGGAGCAAACAGCCTTTACAGGAATTGTTAACATATTTTGAAAATTAGTTTTCTGGAGATTTTTTGTACCTTTATGTCAATGACATATAAAATGAGTGACATTAGAAATCTTTAATATGAAATGTACATGGAGTAAGGACAAATAAAACTAGACCTTTGACAAGTCTGCAATTGTGTTCACAAAGATATTTACGGAAACTTTTAATATCTTTTTTTGTATAAATCTTTCTTATGCAGAGATTCATTTTTTGTTGCAATGTGTTTACAACTAGTGACAATGTTACCAGATTTCATATCATTTGACCACTTTGAAAACCAAAATGTGTGGACTGGTTCTTGAAACATTTAGGGACCGCTTGAGTTAAGGTTTTCCATTCAGAAGCAAAGTGAAAATGTCCTATGCAAACAGCATGAAACCAGAACAGCCTGCGAGTAACTTGCAGTCTGTTCAGGCTTTATGCTGAGCATGTTCAGGCTTTATGCTGTTTGCTCTGCTTGGCTCATCAGTATTTTAGGGTTGGAAAAGAAGGCTTTAAAACTTGAATCTAGAAAGAAAGGTCTTTAATTTGATTTTCTAAGGGACTACAATTGAGTCGAAATGCGTATCTTAGGTGTAAAGGTTTAATGTTTTCCTATGATTTCCTTGATTAATGCACAAGCTTCCCTCAACTGAACCAAAAATTATGTATGTTGTACCTTTAGCTTGTGTAAAATTATCTTTACCAATACCTTAAAAACATCCAACAGCATTTGCTGTTAATCAAAGAAAACCAATGCCCACCTTTAAAATATTGAATCTGTTAATTAAATCTTGATTGAGCAGGCTTATAGATTAGTGTAACATCGACTGGTGAATAATTAATGCCCTATGTCTGACATCTGTTACCAAGATTTAATTTACAATTCAAGGAAAACATTGCAGCAAAAACTGAAAAGCCGAAAGCTGAATAATACTTCTATCAATAATACTTCTATACATGGCTCTTTATAAAAAACATATCTCATTTCAATTTGTAGTTTTTCTGCAGCATGTTGTTTTTAGACATTGAACTACCCATACCAGTTTGTCCTGTATTTATGTAAGTGTGCATAATTAAATGCCTTTTTTTCTCTTGACAAGAATATCTCAAGTACTGGTTATACATAACAATAACACATCGCATAATATAATTTTCATATATATTTATATAATATTAACTTAAAGGTTTAAAAACAAATGGCAGCGATAACAAACATGTATATGTGTATATAAAAATTCAACACTTGTAGACTTTATTTAAATATTATTTCATTTACATTTGCATATAAAAATTAATGTGCTTGTATGTAAAATGTGGCAAGTATATAATGAATAAATTTAATAAATTGGATAGCACATGTTTATACAAAAAATTACAAGTTAAAAAAACTTTAATATAACCATGTATGCATTTTATTGGTTCTCCTAACATTCCAGCTTCAAACAGTTTGCGATATTATCTCAGTCATTTTGTTGTTTCTTTTCAAAGAAGACAAATCTTGAAATCTTAAAAATATGTCTAGGCCCTGTAGCTTGAAATTGTTTTGAATAATAAACTTACGTTAAATTTCTAAATTGCATATGCAAAATTTTAACTTCTAAATAAATTTCTGTTCTCCAGGAAAATATAAATGCATGATAGGCAAGTTGCATTTTATGTAGAGGATATTTGTTTGCCTCCAGGATTATACTGAAAAATATTTTCTCAGTAAAGAGAGACAAAATTATTTTTACAAGCGCTTGTGTGCATTAAAATGTGTAAATTTTCACACTCTTGAGGGGAAAAAAACACATTTTTTACCTAGAAAGCAAACAAATTTTATTTTTATTGCTTTTGATTGTTAATTTCATATAAGAAACTTTAAAGACATTTTTATGCCCATACTTTTTCTCTGTAATGTGTAGAAATCGAGTCAAGAAATCAAAATTCCAGCGCCATGTTGGATTCAAATGAATATATATTTAGAATATCAAACGTAATTTGTTGGGGCTCCAACCAATAGGCATAACGACAGTCACATAGAAAAGCCACTATATGTCATGGACACAAAGTTGTAACCCAGATGCGTTTTCGTTAACAATAAGAAAAATTGATTTATGCTCTTTAATATCAAAACTGTCAAAGATGTGATGCACCCTGGAAGAGTGTCCTGAATTTTGGGTTTAATCAGTACCCTCATAATTGTCTGGTAGTCAACTTAGCCCAAGACACTGAGGAAACCCCAAAGCAATGATCATTAACAGCTATGGCATTTTATGATTTTATAATCATCATATTCATTCTTGAGTGTTAGTAAGGAATTGTGACTTGTAACTGTACTTAATGCATTTACTACTGTACTATTCATCTTCACTTCTGTTTGATAATTTACTATGATGAACAGTGTGACGTGACATGCATCTGAACTTTATTTCACATTAATTTCAAATATAAAAAAATAGTCCCTACCAAGAAAATTTTAATTAATTATAACCCCAATAATTTTCATTATTTCTTCACTTGCCAATAAATAAATTATACTTCAAAACATTTCAAGTTAACAGCCATTATCAGCTTTATTCGGCATTAAAAGTTTCATTAAATTGGACACTGACTGACCCTTCAGATTATTTGAGACACAAATTGTCAGGAACAAAAAAACACTCCACACATTCTGAATATTTCAAAACTGATTATTGATCTATACCCCAAACTTGCACATTTGGTTCCAATATTGCCATGGAAACCAAATTTCTAATGGTCAGTATATGAAAGTAATTAGGATCTTGCATAATAGGGTATTAAAATACCAGAAGCCACAGTTGCATCAATGGAAACTGGAAAGATAAGATCAGCAGCAGAGGCAGCCAGCATCCATCTGCCAGACTCATGGGCCAGTTGTTGCATAAGATCTTAAGATGATCAGAATCTTTGGAGATCTACCAACAGATGAGTTTTCAATGAAGTAGTGAAATCTTTGATCAAAATGCTGCCCATGCCATGTAAACTGATAAAAAATCTTAATCCAATCTTGCTGGTCAAGTTACAGAAATATGAAGTAGTTTATAGCTGGTCCTTGGTTTTTAGGTTGAAATGCATAATGGCTTATCGGCATATTGCCAGAACATGGGGATAAGCCTCTCTGGCTGTCAGTGGAAGTTTGGTGTTTACCATATGAATAAATATATAGGACCGTGTGTTTACCTTGTGCTAAAATCATGCAGAAATTTAATCACTGCATGCATAGTGTCATATTTTGTGATAATAATCAAAGAAACTTTATGCAAAAACACCACCCATGATAATTCAAAGCAGAGTTTTAGTATTAGTCATAAAATGGCAAATCTAAAAGATGCAAAAATATACAATACATAAAACAGTTTGTTGTTTGTTTGTTGTTTTTTTGCTTGGATTATTGCTGTTTTCAGAAGAACTTCAATAAGTCATGTCATAAAACAATTTGTACGAGTGTTATTATTGTTTGTTTAATGAAAATATAACAATATGATTCTAGATTGAAAGAAATATATAATAATGCAAAAACATTATAGGCATAACATATATAAGTTGTATTCCACATCTTCCAACCAATCCAAAAATACTCAGAACCAATCAATTTAAATGACACTGATTTGGATCATTTTTATTTTTATCGTCCCCTACCGGTTTCACCGGGGGGGACTTATGGTTTGCGCCCTGTGTGTTTGTCAGACAGTCACACTTTTCTGGATCCTGCGATAACTTCAAAAGTTCTTCATATTTTTTCATGAAACTTGAAACATGGATACATGGCAATATGGACATTATGCACGTCATTTCATTTTGTTCCTACGTCAAGAAGTCTGGTTGCTATGGCAACAAATACTTAAAAAAAAAATTAATAATAATCTGACAATGGTGGAGCCGGTAGGACATCATTGCTCAGCAATGGTCTTGTTTTATCTGTTTTATTAATTACATGGCAATGTTTTGTTGTTTGGTGAAAAATAAACACATGATTTATTTTTAATAACAACCACTTATAAACAATTTTAAGGATAAATATGACACATGCGAAAAAAAAAATATGTTAGGAAATCGTCAATACAACTAAATAAAACAATAAGTACACCAAAAACATTTACATATTTTACACCTTACTAACACATGACACCATGTCATTCTCCAAATAAATAGAGTATTTGTAGGGTTGAAAGTCTTGAAATTATAAATACATCACATCACACACAGATGGTGTCCCAATGACAGAGCTCATAAGTTTATGCATAGTTCAAATGAATGGAAAACCAAGATTATGTAACCAAAATGCCTTCGGGAGACTTGAGTGTTGACAGTAACATCGTGTCATCTGATACAAGATCCTTTCGTTGATTGTCATTTAACAAAACTAATGATAGTTAGGATCTATTGTATCTTTTAACTTTTACACATGCCCATTTTAAGGATCAGTATCATAAAAATCACTAAATGTGTTAAAATTGTGTTGATTAGGCATCTAAGTTGTTAGCTGTTCCCTGTATAAACAAATTGGTGTAATAAATCTTAGGCCCTTAGTGGAAGTCTATTGTAATGGGGTCTAGTTCTAAATAAACCATTTGAATTTCAAGAGGGGAAAGGGGCCCAGTGACACTAAGTCCTTGCAGCCCTTAATTTGACAAGTACCAGATTAGGCATCTGGCCCCACTTTTTATCTATGTAAACAAGCTTGGATTTCACAATGATGAAATGGTCAATACCAGAAATCACAAGCATAATTGAACCCATCATTTTCACCAATAACAGGTTTTTACAATGGTTCTTTGTTCACAACTTCAAAGAAAAATTAGCACATTGTAATGCAATATATTGTACACATGTGCTATACAGATATTATGCGGCTTATGTTTTGTTGTTTTGGCTTTTAATTTACAGTTCAATGACTGTATGAAAAAAGGTGAATAGTATTGAAATATGTGATCTATATAGTATGTATTCAGCAGATATAGATTGAATGTTTCTATTAGCAAGATACAAATAACGGTGCCAATAGACAATCCCAGAATTGATAAATTTACCGCCTCCATATTGGCTATTACGTCACCTGCAACTGAAAACGGTACTGAAGAATTAGGCAGATTACAACGTTATCATAGTGTACACCCGCTTTATTCCAATAAACAGTACTTAATGACTTCGCACATTACGATTGAAAACAAGTGAAACATGAAACCAAGTGTCGATATGTATCACATCGTAAATCAATATAATTTAAATAAAAAATATACACGATAGATTCATAAAATATTTGTCTCTGCAACAATATTCAGTGACAACACGTAATGTTTAAGGCCGAGTTGGCATTTTTAAGCATACCTTTCAGTAATGCCTTTGTATAAAATTTAATTATTTCTTTATGGATTTTGTTTTTTCAAGCATAATTATAGAGGTATAGAAATATCTAAAGTCTGAAGTAAACGTTGTGATTTTAGCGTTAATAGTGCCGGAGATATTAACAAAGATCTATCAATATATAAAGATTGGAAACATCCATTCAGACCAATTTTTTTGGATAGATCTTTGATATTAATAAGATAGATTTAAGGTCGATGTAGACAATTAAATTGATATCTGCCTTTGTTTAAGCCTATATTATTTCTTATTAAATGTCGTACTTTCTATACTTTCCGGAGATATTCATTAAGAAACGTTGTAAGATTAAAGACTGAGGACGACTTCTTTTATTGAATAATACATATCTTTGTTTGTCTAAACAGTTACCATTTCGCTATTAATATTTCCCTTGTAAGTGTCATTTTAAAGGTAATATACAAATCTATAGCCGAAATGAAGTTTGTGATTCTAAAATTGTTCCGTAAATCTTTATTATCGAAACTCTGTAAGATTTCAGGTAGAGATTTTTTTTTTAATTAAAATTATGTATCTAGTTTAGTCTAAAACTAAAGTGGTTTTTAGCAATCTTTTATTTAAAAATCGCTCTCAAGCTAATACAAAAATATCTAGCCGGAAATGAATTTTGTGATTAAAATGAACAAGTATCGGAGTTATTCGCTTGCAAAACTGTGTAAGATGTCAGGATATGTCATACTTTTTTATTGAAAAGGACATATCAGCTTTTGTCTACAACTTTCTTATATTATTATTTAAATAACGTTTTACATGTTGCCTGAAATATTATTAAATTTTCTTAATAACATCTTAATTCACGATTGAAATGTTCAACATGAAAAATAATGAGCCTTAAATAAACTTAAATAGTTCCAATTGTGTTCTCTAGATTTCCTAAACGTATGTCTTTATTAAATTTTCGTAATACGGTCTAAATTTACGCTTAAAAAATAAAAACACGAAAAAAATAAGTGATTTATTTTTCTTTAATTATGGATTATTAATGACAGCAACATAAATCTCTTGAAAAAAACATCAGCAATAAAGGCGCGAACGAATTCGCTAAATGGGAGGCGATGTTCCAAGTGTGGATTCAAAGCGTTTATGGGTTTGCCCGTGACACCACATGTAGATAACGTAATTAAGATAAGATATCAATGTCACCTTTAAATAACATGTTAAATGACAATTAAGACCTTATTCCTGCCAGGAACCTACACAAATAGGTCCATGTCCATGCTGTGTTTTATTACTCTTAAAAGAATGCAGATGAACCTTATTTCTACTAATTACGTAATTTATATATTTTTTTAAAAACACGAAATATTATGTGGTTGTCAGATCGATAACAGAAACTCTTTAAATCCTCAAATATATTTGATAAAACCGTTTTGCTTCCTTGTTTTGCGTAGGGACCTATACAAACATATATAGGTCCATGTTTATTTCTTCAGAACCGTTTTGGAGGCGCGAGAGAGTATTCAGGGGCGGGTAATATGGGAGGTATCGATTTCTGGGATTGTCTATAGTCAACAACAATTGTTATATGCATGCGATTTTCACAAAGGTAAATCATGATACCAACACCTCTACAGAAAAGCACCATATTATGCTTAAATATATTAATTTAATACTGAAGATAAACTTTTAAGTTTAAAAAAACATTATTCAAAGATCTTTATTACACATGTTCTGACAAAAAAAATCTGATATAGTAACATAGTTATAATTAATACATCTCGGTAATAAAAAAAAACTGAAATAAAAAACATGTGCTGAGCTGAACTGACGAATAATTAATAAAAATGCTTGGTTTTGTGTATCAATTTAAAACTTGTGACTTATTCCATTTAAAGTTTAATGAGATTAAATGTGTGAACATATGATTCAAACATTGTTTGTGTCTTTATGGTCTATGTAAAATAAACTTCATCTATCTATCTATCTTTCAATACTGCCGGAACCCCCTTGCGGGTATTATTGGCAGGTGAAACTTCATTGTGCTTTCTAAACTTTAAAAATGTTTATAAACTTGTTAACAAAAATAAACATGATTGGCAGCATCATGGTATGTCTAAAATGATGCCATATATTATTTAAGATGTATTAATGAAATTTCTTTTGTGTTTGTTCTTTTGAGTGTTGTCGTTAGTTTTGGTTTTTGTTTAAATAAAAACACGTAGCATGGCAGACAATGTCATCTAAATATTATTTATGCATCTATTGCGTTAATGTTTACACCAGAAACATAATACATGCATAACTACACGTGATAATACACCGTTATACATTTTAAAGAACGCTACTGTATCACAATTTCTACTTTCACTTTGCAAACCAAGCTTCTGTTGACATTGATCAATGAGTTAATTTTTCCAACCATCAAATACAGTCAAGTCAGAGGGTGTAAATGCATATCTGAGATCATTTACAATCTCCAACACTTGTTTACATATTTGCGCATATGTAGGGTTACGTTCAACTTACCAGATTACATCGATCCGAAACGTTCTTTCGCGAAAACACATAACACACAAAGTCAAACCTACGCTAAAAATACCGCGTTTATTTTCTGAAGGATTATGGGAAATGTAGCACTTTCGGTTTAATGAGTTATTGTTCAAACCTGATTCTAGAGTTGAATAACCATTTTAAAATTCAATTAAAAAAATCAGACGCTTATGGACATCAACAAAGCTCTGACTAACTTAAATAAATTCATAAAGATGGATTTCACTATTTGTAAATCAAAAGTGTTTAATTTGGTCACATGTTTAATTTAACCACACACTTAAAATTGACAAGTGTAAAGCATTTTAGTAAAAGATCTGTGTTTTAGTTCATTTTGCACGATAACCATTTAATAAAATTTACATCTTCATGAGATTTTCAAATATATAAAAAATGTGATTTTTCCATGTGAAAACGTCGTTGTTCATAGTAAAGGATGTCTACATAATTATGTGTGTATTGTTGCATGGAGATCTTTAATTGTTTGTAAGTTTATATTTATAATAAACTGCTAAATTTAATTCAATTAATGCAACCTGCCAATAATACGTGTTTGTGTGTGTTTTTTTCGGGGTTTGAAATTCAGCAAACTATGAATTACAGTTCTGACGCGCCTCGTGGATAGGCAAGTTTAAGTCTTTAAATTTAAGTATCCTCAAATTAAATGTGATTCGTGTGTTTCTTGGAAACATTTGTAATCGTGTATATCTCTCTCCAACCTCGGATACTTTGCTCCTCTTGGACCATTACCATTTTTCCAATAATTTCGTGGCAGCTAAATTATTGGAATATCTGGTCACTAACTTAGTAAAGGCTATCCGAATGAAATATTCAATGTATCGGCCACATTGAAATTTAGCGCATTATGCTACTATTTAGCATCCAAGATGTAGAGGAAGAACACGCGGTATTGTTTTCCACTAATTTTTAATTTATTTTACAACGGCATCGGCTTATTGCTTTCATCGTGCAGTGTAGTCGGACGTCATATTGAATAACAAACTGCATACATTTGTTAAACGCGCAAAACGCCAATAGAATTTTAGTGGTCACTCTCAGAGCTACGACGGTGCGAACGAAAGAGGCGGAGCTATGAGAGATTTAATTATTTAATGTATGCATGCCAGCTGGATAGATTAAAACATCTGGTAAAGTAGCAGAGGAGCGAATATTTGTTATCTACATTAACTGGAATGACTTGAGAAAGTAAGTCGCTAGTATCGCTGGATGTTCGCTACATATATCTCAGTCATAAATGAAAAGACAATCGCTGTAGTAAAGGTGAACGTTTTGCACGGATTAGGCGCGTTGTGGTGTTGGAAATTATCAGTTTTCCCACTAATGAACGCGACGTTATGAACATTGGAAAGTTTTGAAATCTAAGACAGCACGCGCGATGCATCTGGAAGCATATCTGTTTACAAGGTATTTACAAATTATATGATTTGTTGCTCGTGCATACTCTTTAATATTTTAAACTTTTTTTATTAAACCGTTTGACAATTATTTTTTTTTGGTTACACTGTCAAATTTAGTGTTTAAATAAGTTTAAGAAGTTACCGTTTTCAACACTCAAAAATAATCCAAAAAGTTAACTTTTATGCAAGTTTTAATATTTGTTCTTTTAATTACCATAATTTAAAAATTGTTAAATTTTATTGAAATAAAAACAATTTAAAAAAAATGAAAAATAATGAAGGATTTTCTATTAATTTAGTTTAAATGAAGAACTTGTTTATAACAGAGTTTTGGAACTTAAAACTTAAAAAAACTAATAAAATGTGTGTTTATATATTAAATATCATATTTAATATATAACCTTTATTTACACATTAAAAAAATATGAATGGTAATTAAATGATGTTGCTTAAATGGAATTTGAAGAAAATTTCTCATTAAACTGGCAAAATAACTAATTTCTGACTCATGAGGCAGCATTTTTGGTATCTCTTGATTTTAATTAACTAATTAATTATAGTTTGTTGATGAGTAAGGTGGATGGTATCTATTAGCCTCAATTTATACTAAAATATATCAGTTCATTAAATAATTAATGAAATGGGTTGTAAATTACTAATCAACGATAAACAAAGTTACAAAGTTCATGCGTGCGATCAACTATTTTTTTACGGACAACATTAATTGAGATATCAAAAGGCATATATGAGTGAGCAAAAGTTGAAGTATGCATGCCTGGACATTAAAACATTTCAAAGTTGTCAAATGTGATTGATACCGTCTTATTGGACATTGTCATCTGTCATCCTGTACAAAATTATAACAGTGTTAATTGAACTTTTTTCGGAGAGGTCATTTTATACATGCAATTGTCTAAAGCAGTAAACAATATCACACTGTCACATACTGTGGCCTCAATGTGAAAATAAGATAGATATTAAAGGCAGCTTTAAGTATAGCTGTCAGTTTTATTCGCGCTGCATTTACAGCTGGTTTCTGCTGTGTCACAGTATGCTGTAGTAGGTGGAGCATACCAGGAGGATTTATTGGAACTTGAATGCATTTCATAATTTAAATGATAATATGCAAATTTGTTAGGAATTTAAGTAGTTATTAAAATTTAATGAAATGCTTGTGTGCAAAAATTGACTGCAGTTTGAGTTGTAATATTTTGGAAAATGCGCTTAAACATCTGCTGATTGTTTTAAAGGCAAGTATTAAATTTGTTTTTCACAAGCAAATAATGTTTTTGTTTGATTTTTAAATTAAAATTCTTATTTATTATTAATGTGACTTTGTGTAAATAATTAATTGTTTAAATCTGCATGTTATATTATATAAAAAGAAAACATTGATTGTTTTTAAATTGAAATAAAAAAATATGTATTTTTTTTTTAGTTTCCTAGAAATATTATATATTTGTTGCTATGGCTCTCTCATTCTACTTTGAATAAAACTAGTCAATCTGAGACTGATAAAAAATCCAAGTTAATATTCAAAATTCTGGATTCATAACTTATATTAATAATTCATGGTTTAGTTTAAACTTTATTTCAAGCAAATAATTCATGTAAACATGTACACAATGTCATGTAAACATTATTTGAGATATTCAGATACCAAACATGAATGTGATCGGAAAACAAGATCGATGTGACACTTATATTAATTCCTCGCCGTTTGTGTGGAGTTGCTACTGTTAACTGTGTGGGCAGAAGTCGAACTGCAAGTGTTTAGTTTACATGTGAAAAGGGTTGGGGTAGACAATATTTAAGAGAA
This sequence comes from Dreissena rostriformis, assembly GCA_007657795.1. NCBI lineage: Eukaryota > Metazoa > Mollusca > Bivalvia > Myida > Dreissenidae > Dreissena > Dreissena rostriformis. The sequence continues at coordinate 178,355 of VMBQ01000873.1, read as the reverse complement.
ATATTAAAGAGGGTGGAAAAACAAATTATTTTATATGTAAACCTGGTACACGGTCTGTTGCAGAGCAGTAGAAAGCCAAATACACGTATGTCGCAAATTCATGGTTTGAGCACACGCACAGATAAAAAACGAAATTTATCCTTTGTAACGCAATTTTCATTTTCACTTGTCATAGCCTTTTTTTGTTGTTTTGTCAAAATTTCCAAAAAAATTGTTTCCCTGCATAAAATACATATGAGATGTTACTTCTTGTCAGCAATTATTCACAGATCAAGGGGAGTAACTCAGTCTTCTCCAATGATTTTCTGATTAGGGGAGGTAACCCATACAGCACAGGCTCTTAGGTGCTGAGGAGAAAATTTTCTCAATTTTGTGTTTTAAAATGGGAACATAATTGATAAATAACTTCACCACATCTACATGAGCATTTTGTCTGGAAGGCTAAATCATTATTTTAACATCCTAGACCTCTTTTGTCTGAAGGATGAATTTTTCATCCCCACAGTTTCTTGAAGTTAATGGCATCAGTGTCAAAAATTCCACGATATGAAATTAATTATAGATTTCGGTTCAAATGTTTACACAAAGGCGTCTTTGCAGTAGGCAACTTAGATTCCGAAAGTCTGGATTTGAGTTATTAATGAGAACCAGGGGTCATAAAATAACCAGAAACAGTCAAAGGACATTTGTAACATCATTTTACACATCAGAGCTGTGGAAATGAGAAAATGATGTGGCATTATTGTAAACTATGAAGTACATCAGCAAAGTGTGGTGCTTTTAATTTTGTTGATCTGGTAACTTATTGTTGTTGTTGTGTTTTTCTGCAAGAACTTTTCTGCTGATGATTGAAATGTTAATAAAAAAAAAATTGAACTAAAATCAAAATAATTACACACAAAAAAAGAATTCAACAACTGATAACGTATAGCATGCGATGTTGAGCAATTAAAAAGTTACATTCAAATAATATTGCAATTTGTATTTCAATTAATTTAAATACAAGTAACTTGAAAATCAATATGCTTTTGTTCTATTTCTTTAACTGTAATTGTCTCAAACATTCTTCATGTGTATGAATATTAACTACAAGATTTTAAATGAAATCGTTTAGGATAATCTTTGTCTGAATTTGTACATGCAAGTTTATAAATAATTCATGTGTCAGAAATTAAAGCTTATTGTCCAAAACTAGTAGATCAATTATAATTTATTTAATGCTTTCCGGTGGTTTATAGAGAAATATCAGTGAATTAGAACTGATAATTTCACTGTTTCAAACAATGAAAATTATCAGTGAAAATTATCGATAATTTTCACTGTTTACTGTGAAATGACACGATTATATTGACGAAATGACGTCATTATCCCAACGACATTCTTTAAATAAACTCTTTAACAATGTATATAAACTATGAAAAAAGCATGAAATAAAAAGAAAATTTGTTGGATTCGGTGGATTATCGATTTTAATTCACTTGTGATAATAGTAAATATATATTTTCACTATTAATTTCTATGATCACTCGTGAATTAAAATCGATAATCCACCGAATCCAACAAATATCCTCTATGTAATCCACTTCATATAATTAAAAAATCTGTTTGTTATACAGATTTTCTTAAGCATGTTTTAATCTACTTATAGAAATGGTTACATTTTTTATAAGAATAATTACAGAGAAATAATCTTAAATCAACACTGTTTCCTTCTTAATTGCATAATATTAAATAATAGTAAATATTTGCTTTGCTGATTTATTCCCGTAACTCTTTAAATAATTTGTTTAATCTTTATCCTTTTAAAATAATTTCTTTACCTATATTGACTTAAATGCACTTTCAATTTGCCATTAAATAAAGAGACTATGTAGCATTTATGGCAATATTTTATGCAATTATCTGTAAATTAAAACAATATGCATTAAAACTTACATTCCTTACAGTCAAATCTGCAAATGAACAAGTAACAAAACAATGCTGTTTTGGACTGTTAATAATTGAAATGATTAATGTGTTAAATTATTATTCCCAAAACCCAACCCTTTGTATTGTCAGTGTTCGCAATTAGTTACATGTAAACTAAGTTACTAATTATCTTAAATATTTGCCATGTGGCAAAACCATTGAAAGCTTACAAAGCGTTGATTAGGCATTTTGTTATCAGATAATCTGCACTGCAAAAGTAACATGGTCTTCACAAATTTTCTTTTGTTGGAAACGGCCTGCTTTTCATTACTAATAATTACTGGACAATGGATACCATATGATTGTTTGAAAGGCGTTATGCAATTTGGAGTGCGCCTGGTCAGTACAGAACCAGAACTGAAAGGCCAAGAGGCTGGGCATTGGTCAATTTGTGAAGATTGTCTTGATGATCTGGGGAGGAAATTTGGAAAGTAAATGGTGTGAAATTTGAGATCGCCTTGGCAACAGGCCTCCCTGCTGGAGAGTTATCAGTACATTCATCTGTTTGATGGTTATTCATAAGTGACAGTGCATCCCATTGCTTTGGAAGTGGGTGGGGAAAGGGGATTGGTAACTGCTCTTGATGATCTTATCAATGCGACTTTCATTGGCAAAACAAGAATGTTTACAGTTCATTCAGAAAATAAGAAAGAAAATTTTTGATGTGGGTTAGTTTTTTATGTGCAAAAGATACCTTAAAATCAACTTTTATTTTTTTTCTGTTGGACAATTTCACTCTGCATTATTTTTCATTAAACTTAAAAAATCATTTTTTAAGTAGCAAATGTAAATGTGTACTGCTACATTTGTGGTGAGTGAATTATCACTCATTAATTATAATCATGTCCGACTGTCAAAATAGAGTCCAGAATTGGTTTTATATAACAATGAAAATTAACGTCAAATATGTTGTTTTTGTAAGTTCACTTAAGAAATAAAGTTTACATAAGACTTGGTCCTTGTTTTCGTTCAATTTCAAAGGCTGATGAATTTGAAACTGAATAATTTCACAACTTGGCTCAAGGGTTAAATAATTTTTTACAACTGACTGCTTTTCAGTGTTCGAGTGTAAGTTTTAATCAAAATAAATTATTCTAGGTTTGAATCCCAAACCATTGTTTGAAACCTATTATGCAGTCTTAGTCAGTTGTAAAAAGATTATTTTTGAATTAATTTGCTGACTTAATCCCAGTTTTATAAATACTTAAATTTAAATAGTTATCAAAACACAGAAATACCAGGTATGTTTTTATTAACAGATTTGTGCTAATCCAATGGCTTTACCCTTCGAATCTGACGAATTAAGTTAAAAGTGTCTTTATTCGAAGTATAATGATCTTCTAAAGTAACTGTGTTTTTGATTTGATAAAATCAGAAAAATAATAATAAATTCCCTTCAAAGTGCCCTGGGCTATTCCAAGTTTTAATCCATTCTCGTCCACTTGAATCATTGCTAAGGCTGACTGGATGTTATACAAATGTACCTGAGGTATGTGTTACAAGAATTTGTGATTTTATCCACCAGATGGGGCAATTAGTATATCAATAAATATCTGTGAAAATTCAGATGGGGATGCCAGTCTTAAAACAGTGTATATTTCATGGCATAGGACTGACCAGTGTATAAACATTGATACTGCCTGAATCAAGCCATCTGTTTTTCCATGAATTATGAATTATTTCTCATTGGTTTTATGTTCTGGTATGGAATAGGCTGAATTGTTTATCAGTAAGTGTTCATATTTTATTTATGGCAATTTTTATGGCATTAAGGTACATATGTTACAAGACTTGTATGCGAGTGTTTAAGACAACTGGCGTAGGTTTATATTACTAAGTTTTTGTGTATTGATTTTTAAAATGGTTTATAGTTTTAGTTTTAGGGTTAGGTTTATAGTTTTTGTGTATTGATTTTTAAAACGTTCTGTTTCTTTTTTGCAGTCTCAGTATTTAATAATTTAGTAATTAGTTAACTAGATTTAAAGTTTCTAATTTGCGTTAGTATGTTTTGGTAACTTAAAGTAATTATAACTGTTTTCACAACTTGATTAATTAAGAATAATTAGGATATTTGCCACAAATATGATGGGTAATTAATACAGTTTTCAAGAAATAGCTCAAACTGAAGAATAAATATGTCTTACAAATAATAATCTATCAAGCTTGAAAACAACTTATCCATCTGCCAGTATATGTGCCGTGTTCTGAGAAAACTGGGCAAAATGCTTGTGCGTAAATTGTCATCCCAGATTAGCCTGTGCAGTCCGCACAGGCTAATCAGGGACGACAATTTCCGCTTTTATGGAATTTTTGGTTTAAATGATGTCTCTTCTTAGCGAAAATCCAGTTTAGGCGGAAAGTTTCGTCCCGGATTAGCCTGTGCGCACTGCACAGGCTAATCTGGGATGACAATTTACGCACAAGCATTTTGCCCAGTTTTCTCAGAGCACGCCACATATGATGGCCTATTCATATTTTACATAAACATGTATTTCATGTTTACCTAGCCAGCTGAAAAAAAAGTGTATCAGTTTTCAAATGTATTAAAATTCATACAAATTTAAACCCTGCTTGCTAGCATTTTGAATTCATAAAAGGATATTAAATACTTAAATAACTGAAATAGAGATTGTGGAATTTATGTGAATTTCTTTAAAAAAAAAAAAGTAAATATAATTTTATATTTTATATATTTAAAAAATGGTGACTTTTAATTTTGTTTCATGAATTTCAAGTTAGAAATCAAGTGAAAATTTCAGATAGATAATTATTTTTATTATACTGTATATTTCAACAAAGTCAACTTTTCTTCTTCAAATTTTAAATGCAATTTAATAGTGTTTAAGAAAAAGAAAAAAACAAGGTTTAAAATCTGCATTGATATATCACTTTATCAGTTGTTCATAAAGATGGCAAGTGTATTAAACGTTTCAATTCGCACATTTTATGGTCTCTTTTGTCCATCAATTTTGCAATTGGCACTGTAAAAAGCTTTGATAATTTGCAGCACAAGTTTTCACAATTGCAAAAATCTGCACATCTGTCGACTGTGCTGGCTGAATAAAGAAAAAAGTTGTCGGTGTAAAAGTTGTTAAATTTCCAACAAAAAGGAGCAAACTAAAGAAATAGTGTTATGATTAAAATTTGCATACATTGTTTTCTCGGATTTAAAAGCTGCATTCATTGAGGGGAAGTTGCAAACGGCAGTCAGGGGTTTTGCAGTCTGTATAAAGTTAAAACGCAGTTTGGATTTAAGTGGGTTAAATATTGCAGCTGCTGGCGTAAGAATATGATAAAATTAAGGTACTTGATGTTTTGTGTTGTTTATCCACTGCATTCTTGATAATAAATATTCAAGAGTCATAAAGGCTGTGATATATTTAAAAATTAATCAATATTTTAATTATAAATTTATCAATATTTTCCAAAAGAAGTGATACAAATCTGTGTACCTTTATCTTTCATTCCTGAATTTCTTGTATAATTATTTGGAATAAAAAAAGAAAGAAAATACTGGAAAAGTAACATTGTTATTTGACTTATAAACATCTGTTCACCGTTGACAATTTTAAGTGTTATCATTCTTACGACAGTATGTAAAGATGTGTTCGATTGTAATTATAAATAAGCTAATTGTATCTTGGGAGTACAGTAAGTTTATCTTAACTTAACATGTTTTATTTGATATTAAACCATCATAAATCAAGAAAATAACTTTTGATGTTGTGTTTCAAGAACATATAACGATGTAAATACTCTTGAAAACAAGATGGCCACTTGAACTTTATTAAGCCATGTAACACTTTGTTTTGTAATTAAGCTCTTTATTGTGGCCCCGTCGCACGTGAAAGTGACTAAAGCCACGTGCGGCAAACATTTCGGTACATTGTCACATGTGCACAGTTAAGCTAGGATAATTGCTTTGTTACTGAGAGTGTTAGACACATAATTTTTATGCCGGTTATTGTTCTTTTGTTGTTTCTTACGGCTTCAGTCTTCAACTTGCTGTTGTTGTTGTTGCGGTTCTCACGTCGGGATTTGTTTGCGCTGGGTTGGTACAGGCATTGGCTCTCTCATATTGGGATTGGTCTTGTTGTGTTAAATCTTGCTTACAGGAAAACATGTAACAAAGTTATCTGATTAAACAAATGACATCAACTATAGTTTTCGATAAAAACTGTTTTAATTNGAAAGAGTTAAGTAAATTACTCAGCTATGGTTACATTTAGTCAGATAGACTGGTGCTAAATAAGAGTTTACTTACCAGTACTGCTGATACTAAAAATTCGTTGGAAACATTCGACACATGTGGTTAATTATCATTGCTAATACACAGGTCCTAGGCTGATGGAGGTCTTTAATTAAACAAATATTGCGGACAATGCATCAAACTTTCAACAATTTGTATGAATTCCAAGATTTCGGCCATTAAAAGCTTCTGCAAGGCATGTGGAGTTGGTCAGCTCCATTCAGGTCCTGCATGTAATTAGATGGAAATTGTTGGATGGACGAAAGAGATGAGTCAAATATTGACCAGGGGTCTGTGTGAGGAACTTGCAGCCATTAAATACAGATGAAAAATGTAAGGTTTGCTGTGCAGCAGATAATGTTTAAAGTACCTTCTAATGTTGATCTTTTGTATTTAAGTTAATTAAAAATCATGAAATGTTTAGCATTTTGTTGATGTCTTTTGAGATTTGATTGAATTTGAAATGATAATAATATCTCCCGATTGGTGCAATAAGGTACCCACATTGCTAATTTTAATGTCACATGGTACCTTTTTGCGCCATTGGAGTGATATCATGACTGAGATAATTAAATAAGTTAGTATAATGATTGGACTGCCTTTGGGTCTTCATTTTGGGCTAGTTTTCTATTTTGCTTATGCTTTTATTGTGAAAATTTTATGGAGTGTGATAAAATAATCAGCAATCAGAAGATAAATTATGTGTTTTTCTGTGGCCTCGAGTGATACAAATGATATTTGCCCAAATTATAACATACATGTACATGTTTTAAGTTTAAGTTTTGGATTTCAAACAGAGCATTATTTTATAATTCTGCATATATATCAAGAAGATTATAGTGGAAAGCGGGTTACATTTCAAGTTTTTAAAAATAGTTTGCTAAATAGATGATAAACTATGATTTTCAAGTCTTTTTTTATTCACAACTTGATCTGTGGTATTCGTTTGTGAATTTTAATGTGAAACCTGAAACAGATTTTGAAGCAGATACATTTTTCATGCATTAACGATTAGCAAGTCAAATTTCAATCCAATAAATTTCACTTTATAATGTAGATTCATATAGAAAAGCAAATTAAAGTAATTGAAAGAAATTCAAATTATGTTAAATGTTCGCTTTCAGCTAGAATATTGAATAGAATATTGAATATGAAACTGTTTTACATTAATATTTCACTTTTTAATATATTTTTGAACAATTGAAAAGAAAAATATCAGTGCCATAAATGTAAATTTTCTTCTCGGTAGCTAATAGAAAAAGTTTCTGTGCGAAAAGTCAGATGCCAATTTTTAATTAAAACTTTTTCTTTAAAGAATCAGTCCGTTTAATCAAATTGCCTTCAAAGTGAGTAAATTGATTTTTACAGAAAAAGCAGTTAAATGTCCAGCACAAAATGGATATTTCAGCTATTAAGGTTTCTCTATGTTTTTTTAATAAGAAAATAAACCATCTTGGTTTTATTTGGATATTTAAACATGCAGAATTTAAATTCCTTACTATCTGTGACAATACATTTTTAAATAGTTCAAGTCATATTAGATTTCAGGACTTTATTATTAAAGTGTAGAGTGGACACTGTATTTGTATTATTACTGTGCTAAAGAATGCAAATCACTTGTATATAATTATATCTTCATGTAAGATGTATATAATTATATGTGTCGTGCTCTGAGAAAACTGGGCATAATGCTTGTGTGTAAATTGACATCCCAGATAAGCCTGTGCAGTCCGCACAGGGTAATGAGGGACAACAATTTCCGCTTTTATGGAATTTTTCGTTTAAATGATGTCTCTGCTTAGCAAAAATCCAGTTGAGGCGGACTGCACAGGCTAATCTGGGACGACACTTTACGAACATGCATTATGCCAAGTTTTCTCAGAACACGCCACATATTACATTTCAGGACTTTATTATTTAAGCGTAGAGTGGACACAGTTTTTGTATTATTACTGTGCTAAAGAATGCAAATCACTTGTATATAATTATATCTTAATGTAAGATTTTATAAACTGACCCCTTCAAATGTGAACAAACTGAATTATTGAACCCTTTGCATGCTGGGAAAAAAGTTGTCCGCTAAAATGTTGTCTACTGAATTTCTAAAATTAGCAATTTCTTCGATTTTTTTTTCAACGAATACTATCAGAATAGCAAACAGTTTGGATTCTGATGAGACGCCACGTTCTGTGGCGTCTCATCTGGATCCAAACTGTTTGCAAAGGCCTTCAAAATTCGGTTCCAGCACTGAATTATTTAGTTCTCGTGTTTAAATGTAAAATCTAATAACTCTTACAATGACAGGTCATGGCTTTATTTGGTTACAAGCTGCAGAAACAGTTTGATAATTCAATTAAAAAAATAAATAAAATGTTAATAATTAAATTTAAAAAAAAGCTACTTGATGATTACCAAACTATTCCTGTCACACATCATCACAGCAGCAGCTTAAACATTTACATTTATTTTAATAAAAAGCTAATTCACAATATGACAATTTTCCAATATTTTGTGGTCAAAAGCTTAAAAACCAGTTTGAAACTTTTAACCATCAGGGAACAAAAGAAAGGCGTGTGTCAGCTATTTCTTTAAAAAAAGATTGTTCATAATATGACAATTGTCCAATATTTTTTGGTCACAAGCTTAAAGAACCAGTTTGAAAATTGAAATTTTCAACCATGAGGGAACAAAAGAAAGGCGTGTGCCGGCTATTTCTCGTGATATTGACCAGAGAATGCGGGCGTGATGATCGTCTGCTGTGGTCCTTTGTTTGGAGTTTGCACCATGTCAAAAAAACTGGGGGACAAACTGTGAAAATGGACGATATTAATTTGGTCTTGTTACTTGGCATCTATTAGCAGTGATTTTGATATTCATGAGTGAGTGACAGAATCTATTGGAAAAAATATTGATCGGCAGCCATCATTATAGCTAATTTAACCTCATTGGATTGTGTGTTTTTTTTTGTAGGCATGATTTATCATTTGTTACTGGTGTATGGGATGGAATTGGGGGGTTTCAGCTTGTCTAATGATGTGGTAAAATGATTTAGATCAATTTTGTGGAATCTGTCTTAAATGTTTAAAATTAATACACTAAGGCCTGATGTCTTTTAGAGGCGGCAGTTTGTTGTTGTTTTTTTGTCTGGACAAAATATTTTTCACTCCTATTAATTTATGAACTTTGCCCAAAAAAATGCTACTACAATTGAAAACAAAAAAGCTCCCCGCGTGTTGGACTTGTAAGATATTAATTTGCATTTGAAACAGGAGTGTATACCAGTTAACTGAGTGCATTTTACAATAACAATACTTAGATCCAAATAAGATTTCATACAAGATAATTTTCAGATAGTATTCATTTCATGGTAGAATTCTTACCTGACATCTTATGGTGTTTAACAAATTATAGAATTTCAAGTTTATTGTCTAGCTAGGAGTTACAAGGTGTTAACACCAGAAAGCTAGACACATTTTGTAAGTTAATGTGTAAACACCCATCCCCCTTTCAAGTCCAGCATAGATTCCAGATAGAACATAATTCCCTTGTAATGAAAATTGAGCTCAAAATTGCTAATCTTCCCTGGTCAGTGCGTTGCCATGGCAATGGTCAATTAAAATTCAATATCAAGCATGTTTCTATTCCAGAGTCAGAGATATTGATGCTGTTAGAATTTCTCTCAATGTATGATTACTATTAGAAGTTCTTGGCTTGGTCAGCAGGGATGAGAACATTGGAAATTTGGTGCTTAGTTTTTATCCAGCTTTCAGTTGGTTATGTAGTGTAAAACTGTTTGATATAATTTAGTTTCTGTTGGAAATTCGATGGAGTTATGGAGATTTTTTGTAAAATGTAAGAACACTTTTTTTTCAAAGCATACTGGCATTTATTTTTAAGTTTTTTCAATTATAATAATACAGATACTAATGTAATGCTGATTATTCATAAACATTATTATATAAAATATTTCTAATTATTATAGTTTACTGTAACAATATTGTTAAAAGTTGTACTTTAATATGTTAAAAAAAGTGAAAATTAAATTTTACTGATTACTCTTACTCATTCAAATTAAATATTGTTGATGATATTAAGTATTCCATATTGAAGTTGACATTAAACAAGTTTAAAACCAGAATACTTTAATTAAATAAATCAAAAACATGAAAGAACAAAAAGGACATAACACAAGTTTGAAACAATGCTGCCTTCTGATTTTATTTTATCTCAAACATCTCAAAATTAGTTGTTATTTGTCTGTTTAAAATGTGCACTTTGTATAATTTGTGGTGTCATGTTTGTGTTTACTGGCTCCCTGCTGGTCATCTGACATCTGTTCTTGACATGTGGTCAAGCATTCAACCAGTCCAGCAGCTTGAATTTCTGAAAAAAATTTACTGCAAGTTGGTTTCCATAGCAACTTGACATGTGTCAATACTTTTCACACTATATTAAAATTACAAATGGCTTTCTGCCATTAAAACATAAGTTAATGTTCGACGTTAAGTAACAGTGTGGCAAAGCCATTTTTTTGAGAGATAAATAAGTTATTGTGTTGAAATTAAATGTGTTTTATGGATTTAGGTAGGTTCTTCTTCTTCCTCTAATACAGCACTCCTTGTAAACAGAAGATTTTGTTTAGTTAAAGAAAAGTTATGTAGTGCTGGATTTGATAGTTAAATACTAGAGTTACAAAAATATATAACAAGAATATTTAATAGAGTTAATTCATTAACACGATAATTGTAAATTACAAAATAGTAAACAAAATATTGGTTTTTATATGTTGACATTTTGTAGGAATATTATAATTTATATTTTGGTCATTATTTTAACAGTACAGTAATGTAGATTCTCACGGTTTTATTTATATGTGTGAAGTCATTGAAGAGATAATTGTACTTGAAACATTAAGTATTACAAAAGTGGTTTGTTGTTTAAAAAAGCAAAATACAATAGACACTTGTACAAAATGTCAAAGATCAATACTGTTTATTATTAGACATGATTGAATCAAACAGGGTGGTTTTCAATGCTTAGTACTTCTACGCATTATATGTTTTACAGTTAAATTTGCAGCATACATCATATTATGACAAATCTTTTGAAATTAGGAAAAAAAATTGTTGTGATTGTTGTTTACATCAAGTATCTGTAAATAAACAAAGATTGGAAACACTAAAACAAGGCTGCAGGAGATATCGTTGTATCTCGCATCCTTTCGTAGTCTGGCGTTATCAGGCTTGATGTCAGCGTGTATGCCTATCGGATTCTTTTATGGTTGTGCACAGTAGAATTGAAAATTAGTGAAACATGGAACAAAGTTTCTATATATTGCAGCTTTAATAAATAAACGTGATACGGGAATAATAAATAATATATTGATAGATCGGCTCAGTTCAGAAGCTAAATGCAGCTATTCACCTCCATAACTGAGGAACTAACGACCTGGCTTACTACGATACTGAAATCTCTGGGGGCCGCTAGAATTGACGGGAACTTGCAATATTAAGAGTCTCTGTTTATAAGTAGATCTATATTAAAATATTATTTTTATTGAATACACATGAAAATTAGTCAGAATAGTGGTGAGTGAATTATAATAATTTACATCTTACGAATATGGTAACAAAATATTTTGTCTACATCCAAGAACAACCTACAATACTTTAATTTAATATTTGAATTAAGGTTTTCATTACACAACAAAACCTAGGCCTAAAACCGGAACATTAATTTCTTTATTGTTCAATATTTAATATTATATTCTATAAATAAGGCCAAACAGAGGAATAACATGAATTGTATTACATTCAAGAAGTCAATTTCTGTCTATTTATTTTGACTCGTACCATGTTAATTATACTGTTAAACTGAAGAGATAATTAACACACAAATACAAAAAATCTAAGAGTGAATGGGTCAAAAAGAGAGTTGAAGGAAAGCCCTGTATATTTATGTACAGTCTACAAAATAAATATATAATAATATTTCTTTTTGATGGATATCTTTTATGAAGACCTTAAAACTTAATAAGAGCACTGCTTTACTTTAGTATGCAGTATGATTCTGTATAACGGTGATATTATGGTATGATCGAGTCTAAACTTTTGTGAACCGTAACCAATAGAAAAGTTTAACGTTGGTCTTAGTGACTATTTCTCTTTGGTTTTTCATTCATGTGTAACAATTTAAACTTCTTTTAACTAGAAAAATGACATTACATTTTTTATTTGAATGTGATGGATGGAGATAAAAAATATAATTTTATAAAGGTGTTTTTAATGTATCAGCACATCATGAGTTAAAAAGTCAAGTGTTTTTTTTAAAGCAAAGTTCACTGGAATTACACACATGTGTTTTTGAGTCATTTTGAATGTACAAACATATTTATGAACCAATTTGGACTTATCAGGAGATGGCATTTAACTTTTGTTTACTCTAATAGGATATAGATATGGTGTATCATCTTAAAATTTGAATATTGGATAGTTGGAGAGTAGTAAAATCTGTTCTCAGTATGTGTTCATGTATATTATATTTGAGAAACATAAAGACACTTGAAAAAGCTAAATAGATATTGTTGGATTATTATTATAAGTATCATTTCTTTGCAGTCTGTTATCAAGGGTTGAGCTCGAAACTATTGTATCTTATATGTGTCGTGTTCCGAGAAAACTTTGCATAATGCTTGTGCGTAAATTGTCATCCCAGATAAGCCTGTGCAATCCGCACAGGCTAATCAGGGACGACAATTTCCGCTTTTATGGAATTTTTCGTTTAAATGATGTCTTTTCTTAGCGAAAATCCAGTAAAGGTGGAAAGTGTCGTCCCTGATTAGCCTATGCAGACTGCACAGGCTAATCTGGGATGACACTTTATGCACATGCATTTTGTCCAGTTTTCTCAGAATGCGACTCATAAAGAAATGTGGAGAATACAGCAGTTTTGGCAAAACCCTTTTATTGTATGTAGAACATTATACTAAGGACTATTAGGTCAATATGTTTATCTGGAATGGAGTGCACGAAGGCCAATTTGCGATGGCATTTACTTTCTTCAATATGACTTTTAGAATAAGTGATTGAACTTATGTTAATTAACACCATGACAAAAAAAATAATAAATAATTTTTTCTCAGTTTGATTTAGTAATAAAATATTATGCTGTGTTTTACATTACATGATGGAAAGCAAGGATTATTGGTCAGAACATAGTATTTTCTTTGGTTCAGTTGTAAAATGAAAACCATTAAAAAAAAAATCATCATTTAACAATGTTGTTTGTATATTTTCAGGTTTGTTGCCAAAGATGTCAACTGAGTGAAGAAGAATCGTTCTGTTGAATATCTTCCAAACACAAGCTCCTCGAGTGAATGGACAATTAATTGTGTAAAGCGACACGACACGGTGGTTTTCATGATGGATTTAATGTCTATGAAAGCTTCGCGGAGAAAACAGAGCAAGCCTATACGCGTATCGTACGAGGACTCTGATATGCCTATGGCCTCTGTAGACACCGCACCTCCGCAGACTGAAGAGTTCATAAATGGCGACAGCATGGACAGTAATGATATGGAGCAGGAAAAGGAGAATAAATATGCAGAAATTGCTGAAGAGCGCGAGCGCGTTGATAAAAATGACTTGGATATGGTTCCGATGAATCTTGCAATGCGTGACTCATCCTCGTTCCCTACGGCGTATCACAGACTGGCAAGCGAGTTTTCCATGAAAAACATTTTCATTCCAAATGGACATAATAACAATGCTATGGATGGTGAAAATAATGTGGATAAGAATGGGAATGACATGGTGGACGGTGAATTCAGTGAACAAGGTGACGGCGAAAAACCGAAGGACCGATCGGGGATTTTCCATCCAGACGCTTATTGCGAACTGTGTGATAAGGAATTTTGTAACAAGTACTTCCTTAAGACTCATAAAGCTAATAAGCATGGAATATACGAGAACATTACCTCTCCATTTCCGTCGAGCATGAACCCGCTCCCACCGAGTATGGTCTTACCTCAGGACTACTCCAGCTTACCATTCAAGATAGGCCTGGATTATCATCTACCTCCCCTGAAGACAAATGGCTTCCCAGCCAAGCCCCCCACCCCTCAACTAATGCCAACAAGCTTACCCGCCTCACCACCGGACCACTGCCCTCCGATATCCCAGCCACTGAGCCAGGGGTCGTTAGCCAAACCGGATCCTTCACCGTCGCCACTGATGCTGACTCCCTCCAAGCCGAAATCTGATTCCTCTTCAACGACTGGCTCAGAAAACGGTGACAAAAAACCTGGCGCCCAGGACATGGAAGACTTCTGTGAAATCTGCCAAAAGCACTTCTGCAATAAGTACTACCTCAAGAAGCACAAGAATGATGTCCACGGAATCACTCCACCAGACACTCCCATGTCCGGAAAGCGGGGCGGCCGTCCACCAAACTCTGAAATGAAGCTGCCAACCACGTCATCTTCCTCAGATCATTTGCCGCTTCTACCTCATTCTCTCGCCAACTTGCCAGGCATGCCAAACATGCCTGGGGTGATGGTGTTGAATCCATTCTTGCCACCAATGCTGATCCCCGGATCTCTGATGAGCCAGCACGGTCCACTGCCGCCACGACCGCCTCATATGCCAATGACAATGAGCTCCCCACTAGCCTATTCCATGAACAACCCATTAATGTCGCTGCCTTCCATCAGTGATTCCAAGACTATCTCTCCAGGGTCGTCCATCATGTCGTCTACCTCATCTTCATCTTCAGGGTCTTTTTCAGCCGAGGCTCTCCGCAACCTTGGGATCCCGATTCCGGACGGAGCCAACCCCAATGAAGCCCTTCGTCGTATGGGACTCATGTCCCCCGACGGTCAAATTACAAGCGATCTTTTGCGTGGAATGGGCGTCCTCGGGCAAGAAGCCTTCTGCGATATCTGTCGCAAAGAATTCTGCAACAAGTACTTCCTGAAGATCCACAAGGCTAACAAGCACGGCATTTTCATGGATGAGCCAATGTTGCCCCCCTCCATGGGCGGAGCCATGAATATGAGCCTGCCCACCAAACCTGTTGATGCAACTCCAAATACCTCTGAAGCAATCCGTTCCAGTGAGAAAGAGCATGCAAAAGACAATTATGAAGGTAATAAACCTGACACTAGTCCTAAAGCAGCCACTACGCCAGTCAGTCAGCCGATTGACTACATGACCCACTGCAATCTGTGCAATCAAGAGTTTGCAAGCAAATATGCATACAGAATTCACCGCATTCAAGCCCACGGCATGATTAACGAACCCTTCAATGAGGCCGAACTTGCCGAAGAAGCTTTCCGTCTGCACAATGGGGAGTTTCCAAAGCATGTTAGTGCTAAGATAGCCGAGGAAATATCTGCAATGGAAAGAAACACCGAAGCTGCAGGGTTCTCCACTATGTTTGGCAGTATGGTAGCTGCTAAACTGGCTGACCGCGTGACATGCGACATTTGCAATAAGGAACTGTGCAATAAATACTTCTTACGAGTGCATAAGATGAAAGTGCATGGGGTTGACCTCCAGTTACAGGAAAAGTCGCCAAAGCCTGGCACTACAGTTCAGCATCAGCAGAATGAGCGCGAGCGGTCACAGATGAAACTTGACTTCAGTCCCTCGGCCGGCAGCCGAATTGACTTCAACAGCTTTGCGAGGACATTCAACCTAAAACCCGAGTACAAGGAGCCCAGCATGCCCCGCCCAGGATCGGTGACTGGAATGGATCGTCCTGGAATGGATCGTCTGAATGAGTCAGCAGAGAGACCGTCTAATGAGGAACTTGTAAAAATGGGCATGGATCCCGAGGCGTATTGTGAGATTTGCAAGAAGGAGTTCTGCAGCAAGTATTTCTTGCGCACTCACAAGCAGAATATTCATGGAATCCCGCCCAAAACTGAGGGCCAGTCCCAATGCATGACTCTGCCTATGTCTATGCCCCCAACGATGGTTTCCATGCCATCTATGGCCTCAATGGTTTCTATGGCTTCGATGGCTTCAATGTGTTCGATGGCATCAATGGGTTCTATGGCTTCAATGACTTCGATGGCGCCTCACTTGGCCCTCTCTACCCCCCTGCTTCCGTCAAGCTTTATGTCTAACATGTCGCCGTACGCACAGACGAAGCCCATGAATTTGTCGTCAAGTTCAAGTCTGTTTAACAATAGCTTCAGCGGAAGATCTAAAAGCGGCTCAGTTTGTAGTTCAGGAAAACCAAGAGAACCACAGAACTCCGCTCGGGTCACATGCGAATTGTGCAATAAAGAACTGTGTAATAAGTATTTCCTACGCACCCACAAAATAAACAAACATGGAATCCTGCCAGAAGACCTTTCACCATGCGCTAGTCAGAACATGTCGCCGAACACATCAGATATAGAGACCTCGAGCAATTCTTCCTACCCGATGGATTCGAGCCGTGACAAGATCATACAGAGTCCGAAACTCAATCTCGAAAACTCGAAATTGTTCACCAACAGATCGGAAGAACACTTTATGCAGTATCCCGAGGCATTGAACTTAAAGATGAAGCCGGACCACAACAATGACCGGTACAACAACGTTGAAACCGAGACATGCCATCTCTGCAACCGAAAGTTCAAGAGCACCAAGTGGTTGAAGCAACACATTCTGAAGGATCATGCCGGTTTAACGGCCTTGTCACCGACCATGGAGAAGGCTTTCAACTTGGGAAGCAGCCGATATGCACCCCTGGAGCTCCGCACATGCTCCGTATGCAGTATTGTATTCCCAAGTGAGATGTCCATGCAACTTCACATGATCCAAGAGCACAATGCTCAGGTTACAATTAAAACCGATGGTAAGCCCCAGCTAGCCAGCAGTCCCGCAGGTCTATTCTCAGGGAATGTAAAGAAGTACGGCCTAAAACCCCGCTTCACGTTTTCTGTGAAGCAAAAATCGTATAGCTGTTCGGTCTGCAACCACAAGAGCAAGTGGCTGTCGAACATACTATCTCACGAACGCTCTGTGCATGGCATTGACCACAACACCAAGAAATTCCCGTGCAGGTCCTGCCGTAAGGTGTTCCGCAAGAATCGTGTTCTCCGCCAGCACATGATTAAGGTCCATGGTGACTATTCTCTGAGCGAGCTGCAGCAGAAGCAGTACCGGTGTACGACATGCAATGAGTCTTTCCCAACTCCGATAGAGTGTCACCAGCATATACGTCGCGACCACATCCGCCGGCACAGTTTCCACATGAACAACCATCGCAACGACGTCCGTCACAAGTGCACGTCATGCAGCTTCTCCACTCGATTCAGAAAACAGTTCCAGCGTCACGTTCTCCGCTGTCACGCGTCACAAAAGGTCAATGCCACACACGGGTTCTTAGACGATCAGCCCGTGACTGGAAAGCCAAACATTTCGCTGCTAAACGTCCATGCTGAGGCTCTGAATGGGTGTGACAATTATACGATGCAGACGTTCAAGATCAAGCAGTGCAATGATGACGGTGTGTTTGTGACCTCCATTGTGCAGATGCCAGTTTTGCACAAGTTAAAGGACTCTACTTCGGTCTCATTTCTGGTTACGCCCGTTGATATGCAGTAGAACTGATGATGTTGGTTCGAGCTAGAGGGGTTGGAATCTCAAACTCTTAAGACAATGCGTGTGCAGTGGTTATCGTTATATATATTCCTTAACTTATATATTATTTACATTATGTGCAATCCTTCATTTATATTGTTATTTATTTTGGTCAGTTTAGTCATGTTGTTTATTTATGATGGTATTTGTTTTATGTGTTCTTTATTTAAATGGCTGATGTCGAGTGATATCGTGAATGGTTTACCCTTTGAACAGTTCACTATTTTAATATAGATTATTATTAAGAGAAGATAATCAATGACAGTGTCTGTAAACATAAATTGACCATCAAACGAGTCAAATGAAGGAGATTTTGTAAGTCTCATACACTGGAATATTTTAAAAATAGTAATTATTTATTTTTATACAATGTTACCCTACCAAGCAATCTTCAATTTTAACAAGACAAAGTATAGAAATTTAAGTTTTTACAAAGTTGATAAAAGAATTTAATGGTTAATGTTAATAGTATTTTCATAATTCTCGTCCAACCGTAGTTTAAATTATTCTGTGACTTTATTATAGGTGTAGTGTTACATGTAGACATATTTCACTGCTTGCTTTATGATTTAACTATTCAGAGTCGAATTACATGTATTTAACCCTGTTTGAGGTTAAAATATCAGTATTAAAAGGATGTGTTATGTACCTCGGTAGCGTAGCGTACATAAAAGCAATAGGTGTTTATGTAAATATGGTAAATAACAGGCCTCTAAATAGAATGTATATATGCCTAAGTACTCAAGATTTGTTTTAATCTTGCAGAAAGCTAACATGCATTTTGTCTGTCTATGTATGTAATCTTGTCAGAACACGAGATGTGCTGCACTGTTTTTGTTTTTGTTTTTTTACTGAAAAATGTCATGATATATACTTGAACAAGTATTTTCTCCCTCAGGATTGATATAAATGTTATGTCTTGACTATGATGTGGCAGTATTTGTTGTTAATACATTACTTAGTTAATTATATACCTTAAATACAGAACATGATGATGACATTAAGTAAAAAATGTGTATTCATATTAAAATTGTTTAAAAATTTATAAACCGTTGATTGTCAAAATAACAAAATACATTGCAATTGTTGGTGTATATATTAGTACAATGCAACACATTTGTGACAATGAAAATGTTTACATCTGTCATAACTCAACATGTCATTCTGTCAACTTTGACCTGATGGTTATACATGAGTTCAGTCACTTCAATAGATATGTGTAATAAAAGTTTGAGATGTCATAATATTGCGGTGTATTGTTTTATCTGCTGGGTGTCACTTTCAACAAGAGTATCAAGGGCCTGTATTCACCTACCCATTCTTCTTACTCAAGACAAAGAAAACATTTTGTTCTAGGATATTGATTTATGTTCAAAAGTGATAAGAACAAGAATGCATGAAATAAAAACATTCTTGAAACTGTTCAGTTAACAAAAATTACTGGAAAATTGAATGTGTCTTGTATTCTTGCAAAAACATAATATGTAGTTTTACATGTATTTACATGTACACTTGTACATGTTTATCTAATGCATAAGAAAGGGTTGGTATGTATTAGCCCGAATTTAGATTCTGTAGTAGAAACTTCTTTTGATGTATCAATATACAATCAACTTGAAGACTGGACTCATTTTGGAAAAGAATCTTTTTGGTTTAATGAATAAATAAAAAATGAAATTGTGCAATTGTCGAAAAATGTTACAACTTATTTTCCTCAAAATTAAAGAGCCTCTTAAGATTCTTTATAAATTTGGGTCCTTGTCTGACAACTCTGAAAGCCATTGATCTTAAACTTGGTCTTAAATAATTTTGATCAAAGAAATCACTTAATGAGTTACTTTTGGCCAATTAAATCACTAAATGGGTTACTTTTGACCAATGAAATCACTTCATTAGTTACTTTTGGCCAATTAAATCACTTAATAAGTAACTTTTGACCAATGAAATCACTGCATTAATTACTTTTTACCAATGAAATGACTTAATTAGTAGATTTAATAAGTATAAATTATAAAAAAAAGTTTTCTGACATGTGCTTGAAAGAGAAATTTCAATTTGTCTTATCTTGTCAGTTTTATGCTTTGCATTTGTTTGGAAAAAAATACTGTATTATATTAGTTTGTAATATTGTAAGTGTTTATTATTGTCTTATTTTTCTTTTAATTCTTATATTAACTAGCCTTCTACAATCTACATGTACCTTGAGAAAAAAATCTTATAAATTGTCCAATATCATTACATTTAATTTATAACGTGGGCAAAATAATTGATTGTGAATTTCTGTGGACACTATGATTCTGTTGTGTTGTTTTGAAAATTGTCAAACTGTGCATGTTAACCCTTTGAGCGCTGGAACCGGATTTTGAAGGCTTTTGCAAACAGTTTGGATCCAGATGAGACGCCACAGAACGTGGCGTCTCATCAGGATCCAAACTGTTTGCTATTCTGATAGTAATCTTTGAAAAAAAATTGAAGAAAATGCTAATTTTTGAAATTTAGCAGACAACATTTTAGCAGACGACAAATTTCCCAGCATGCAAAGGGTTAAAAGTCTTATTTTGTGTCCTGAATTTCCATGAAGATCTTATTTACTCTGGAATTCCCTAGGAACATTGTGATAAAAAACTTCTGGAATATTTTTCTCTATTAAACTAGACTTTTTTCATTATCATTTTTGTTACCTGTTTATTCCCTGTTTGCATTATTTGTTGCGAAAAGTAATGAATTATTCATCATATAATGTGTATCGATTAATTAATCACTTTCATCTGTTTCATAAGTATTATCTTATTCATTAAAACTAACACTTAATGCCACTTTCCTCTCAGAATGACCAATTTAATATTTAGAATAGAATTTATCATAATCATAATAAAATTGCAAATACTAGTTTGAAGCCTATCTTTGTGGAAACTCTAGCTTAGTAGATTGTTATAATCTAAATATGATTTTTTCATCACCTGCTATTTAATGAAAACAATGATTTCTGATACCAAATTAAACAAGAACTCGATTTTTGTTCACATGGACAAGTTAAATATGCCAAAAAATAATTGTTAACGCTTTCAGTGCTGGAACCGAATTTTGAAGGCCTTTGCAAACAGTTTGGATCCACGTTCTGTGGCGTCTCATCAGGATCCAAACTGTTTGCTATTCTGATAGTATTCTTTGAAAAATTTGAAGAAAATGATAATTTAAGAAATTCAGCAGACGATATTTTAGCAGACGACAAATTTCCCAGCATGCAAAGGGTTAAGCAAATTGTGTATGCTGGACAAACTCCATCTCTGTAATAAGAAATACACATGATTTAACAACCATGAATTGGCAGGAAGGATTTTCATAATTTTTTTCTTGCTATTAATTTAGCTAGCAACTTTACTTGCCCCATAATTCCAGTGTTAATACCATAATATATGACTCACATGTACTATATTGTGCAGCTAAATTGTACCTGGACATTTCCATTAATGTTTGTAATTTGATTCCATGCGTGTATCCCTTATTTATGTTTGGGTTATTTAGTTTTAATTATTATTATTTTTTGACGTTATTATTGCAATGTGTCTATGTATTTACTATACTCCACCTAGAGTTTTGGCTGGGCAAACATTTATAGTTGCATCTTAGAAGTAGTTGTAGCTTTAAAGATGATTAAACATGTTTTGTTAAGTTAATAACTGAATGAAAATGATGATAGTAAGTAGCTTTTGGAAGCGTTATAGACATGCATGTCCTAATTGGTTATAAATTTATTTATATTTGTACATACAAATGCCAATGTCAATGTTATTAGCAATCCTATACATGTACAATATTATACATGTAGAATATGATTTATTGTGTTTATAGTAATTCACAATGTTTTAGCCGTTCAGTGAAATTGATATTAATATATGTGCAAGATAATACGTTAAAAAGTTGGAATTGACATGTAATTTTATGCAAATCTTGTCAGATTATTATTTAAGAATATTTTAGTATAGTGTAACCCTAGTGGACTTTTTTTCCCTACGCCCCACATTATGTGTTCCCTTTGCCAATATATAAGAAAATTGACAAAATTGCAAAATGTGTTCAGGCCATTTGTTCAGAGAGTGCATGTATGTAAATGTATTATTGATTATTAATATAATTACTATTATTAATATTATAATTTAAGGTTGAGTTTTTAAGTGCAAAAAGGCTGTATCGGTATATTATATATTGTTGTAGATATTTCAAATTTGCCTTAAATCTTCAACTCGTTTTCCTGTGTGACGTGACATGGATTGTTTTTAATTTTCATTCATAATTATAATTAATATATTTTACATAAATGTCACTTTGTTGAAACATACTATTGTTGCGTTTTGTTTTATATTTCCCATGATTCTGTAAAAACACATCCTAAAGCGTAAGCCGCAACAGTTATTCACTTACAACAAAACTACATCCAACTTTGCAATGTTTAAAAGGTGAGAATGTATTTCATATGGACATTTTAAGCATTCAGTTATATTATCAACCAGTGAAATATTTTTGTGTCCAAGGCCTTGAAAATAAAGTTGTGATGAAATTTACGAATTATAAATCACACGCGAAATCAATTGAAGGAAATGAAATAGAGAATAATAGGTTAGTGTTGATTATAGATCAGGTTTATCATGCGAGGCTTAGAAAACCAAAAGCACGAGCCTTGGCGAGTGCTTTTTCGTTTTCGTGCCGAGCATGATAAACCTGATCTATAATCAACACTTACCTATTATTCTATTTATCCCACTTTTTATTCAGTAAACCTTTTTTATTTAAACAAAATAAGTTTAACTTGTTATTTTCGCTTGATTTATGACGTCATTTTGTCGAAAATATGACGTCATTTCGTGCCGTGTATTATAGCAGAAATTTAATCAACGGGGCTATAATCAACCGAAATCGCTGTAAAAGTGGGATAAAATCAAAATGCTCACAATCAGAGCAGTTTTTCGTGTAACAACGAAATATACATCAGGCATACACACACAATGTGTAAGCTTTGGTTGAAATTAAGGAATCGTATATCAAGCATATACAAATCAGAGCCGTTGTGTTTGGAAAAAAAATGATATTCGTAACCAAGCAAATATACAAATTGGTATGATGAGTTTAAATAAAAGAATTGCACACCAAGCATATATAAATCAGAGCGGTTGTTCAAAGGAATTCTTTATGAAGCAAACACCATTTAGAACATGTGTGTTTGAAAGAAAGGAATTCTACCGCAAACGTAAACAAATCAGTACGGCTGTGTTTGAAACCAAAGGAATTCAGTAGCAAGCATATACAAATCCCTTTAGTTGTGTTTGAAATAATAGACTTTCATATGAAGCATGAACAAAATCAGTACAGCTGTGATAACAGAACTATCAAATTAATAACTCCTATTTTTGACGGATACCACACAAACACAAGCAACTAATGATGGTAATGAAGAGTAAAAACGACCGCAACAACTTGAATTTTTCAAATGTATGCTTTGAAATAGCTGTCAATTAAGGGAACCAAAATATGACGTATGCCAATCTGCATGTCGCGCGTGCGCAGTTGACACTATCACAGCTATTAATTACTGGTGAGCTTTTGTGATCGGATTTTGTCCATCGTTCGTCGTCCTTTGACCTGATTTCGTTCTATCCTTCTTTAAAGATTGTATCCGAACGATCGTACAGAAGACAAACAGACATCAATCGATTAACTCAATGAATTTCATGACCACAAACTTCGTTTTAAAATGGTTTATAAGAACCGTTGTTGAAAAACGCATTCATTTTACTACTTTTAATAACAAACTAATTCTTTGTAAAGCATACTCCGTTAAGAAAATATGTGTTTGAAAGAAAGGAATTCTACCGCAAACGTATACAAATCAATACGGATGTGTTTGAAACCAAAGGAATTCAGTAGCAAGAATATACAAATCCCTTCAGTTGTGTTTGAAATAATGGAATTCCGTATCAATCATAAACAAAATCAGAACAGCTGTGATAATAGAACCAACAAATTAATAACTCCTATTTTTGACAGATACCACAAAAACACAAGCAACATGTTGTAATAATGAAGAGTTAAAACGACCGCAACAGGAATTATGCAGATTTATGCTTTGAAATAGCAGTCAATTACGAGACCCCACATATGACGTATGTTGTTTTGTACGTCGCGGGTGCGCATTTGACACCAAAAGTGAGCTTTTGTGAACGGCTTTTGTCCATCGTTCGTCGTCATTGGACCTGATTTTGTTCTGTCCTTCTTTAAAGAATATATCCGAACGATCGTATATAAGACAAACTGACATCAGTCGCTAAAACGCGCTCGGTCAACTGCTGGAGCGAGCGCGTCGCGACCGGGGCGAGAGTCTCCCACACAAGATTTTCTTGACGACTTGTCTGATAGGGGAACTTCTGCAGGAGGCTCTGCTTATCCAGCTAATGTCCTTTTTAGGGCAACCAGACAGTCACATGAATTGTCTTTAAATTGTCTATCAGGGCACATTAAGGTCTCATTGGCCATCACGCCCTGGTCTATTTGGATCGAAATTATCTCTTTTTGCGAATACCCGGGCAGCCGGGGTAAATTTGACCTAATTTGGCTCAAAATTAAATATTTTCCTCTGAAAGGTCACAGGGGCAGGTCGATACCATATGTAGTCATGAAGACGCGGAAACGACCTGTAGCTAAACTCTTAAATACTGCTGTCGCTAAAACGCGATGGAGTTCACGTGTTCATTATTATTCAATGAACAGAGGACAGCTGATAATATCCGAGTCAAAAACAACCTTTTAACATGAGCAAAAGTGCCAAATGGGTGGTAGTTCGCATTTCACATTTTTTTTTCATTCCACAGTTTATATTATCACAATAATAAACCGTTAGCACATAAACCGTTGGTCCATTTCCTTCTCTGTTGCATCCCTATTTCTGAATCAAGATCACTTTACATGTATGACACACACAGTCCCACAATAATCGTGTTGTAGGTTATATTGGCGCAACTTGTGAATACACTGTATATATTTCGCTGTTTGGTAAGCAATGTATGTGAACCCTTCCTACGCATTCTCCATCCTGGTTCTCTGTGACTTCGAAACAGTTGTAATCTACATCAAATGCCAACGATGTTATGCCGGTTCGTGCAACCGAATTTCGAATGTATATTACCCTTTTTTTGGAAATAATGCACTTTTTGCGTCATACACGGACTTTAATATAATGTGTGCATTGACTTATTTTGCTTCTCCAATTGTTTTAAACATTGTAAAATAGATGTATACCATATGTGTTGCAAAGTTAAATATGTCAGTCATATTAAACTGCACATATACATAAAATTGCTAGTTATCATGCCATATATTTACTATACCGCCATTTAGTTCAAGTAGTTCCAGTATAGGGGGTTTGAATGATACAGCACCCCAACAGTGCGACTTTTTATTTTCTATTTCACTGTGTCACAATTTACAGGGTGTCGGGCACCATCATAACATGTTATTACATATATTGGAAAGTAGTTAACACATTCACAAGTTGCGTCAATAGAACCTACATCACGATTAAAGTTATATCAAGCATATACAAATCAGTGCCGTTGTGTTTAAAAAAGGGTATTCTTAATCTAACAAATATACTAAGTAGTATGGATGGGTTTTGTAATAGAAGAATTGTATATCAAGCATGTACAAATCAGAGAGGTTGTGTAAATGGTCCGAAATGTATACATTTGGAACAATGCCACTTTTGTGATATTTTTTTTTAATTAAATATGTTTAAAGTTAATTGTTAGACTTTCCTGATACTGACCGAGCAATACTTTGCGTGTTACTATTAATAGTAACAAAGAGCCTGGTCACATGACCTGATATATGGTGGACCGAAAATGACATATTGCGGGCTGAACAGTATATACATTGTTTATACAAATTTCGGTGTAGCTGTATAACACAGGTTTTGACCCTTGTTAATATCCAATGAAATGTTCAATAATTTTCCAGTCAGTAGCGCGCGCGTATGAATAAATGGAAATATAGCGTTTGTATAAATACGTATACCGAGTAAAATAGAAAACGCTCTATCGTGTCTGATTTTTGTGCAGATTTGATCATACGACATACAGACAAAATGTTAGTTTCTCAAGCAAAAACGAGTAAACATTGTCGGTATCGACATAGTATTCAAATAACGTGGTCCTATGAAGTTCATTTAAACGGTTATTAACGCTCTTTTCATTTGTTTAAAACAGATAAAATGGTGATGAATAACAAACTAGAATAAACGTTGAGTAGACATGTAATCAGAAAATCAACGAGTATTGGAGTTTAATACAAAAAAAAAATAATATTGTTCGTTTCTTGAGTCGAACATCCATTTATTTAAATGAAACATGTTAGGAAATCCACATATTCTGTACTGATATGTTCTACTCATGTACGACTCATGGACACAATTTATTGGTCCTAAAGGTAAACATGACGGTATCGGCGTAGTAATCATACACAGTTCAAGCATTTATATTTAATGTACCTTTCTAAAAATTGTACAGTAAATGAAACAATGTCTACAGCATAAGTTTTCTCTCGTGGAATAGACAGATGATGTTTCACCAACAAAAACCGACAACAAGGCCGTATATCGTCAGATATTTCTTGATAAGACATAATTACAGTAACATTACATACATATAAGTCGGATACGAATAAATATAAGAACATGCAAAAAAAAATTACCGGACCATCGTACAAATACCATTTACTAGAATTTAAAGTAGTATTGGACAATGATGCAAGGCAGGGGTTTCAATAGCTTTTGAAGAACAGGAGTCAAACGACCCCGTGGTTGAAATTGTAAGGGGTCTAATGCAATGTTCAGGGGTAAAATGAAATTTTCAGGGGTCAGAATACAGAAGTCTATATATTTTGTTTCTGGATATGTGTCGATTTCTCTACAAATGTTGTTTTGTATAACTTGCCTGTTTAACTTAGAAATACCATTAAGTGTAATATAAAATACTTTTTATGTTTTTTTTTATGGTGACATTTGCATCAAAAATGATGCAAGGTAAATAATTTGGAGAAGTCAAAAGTGACAAAATTGCAAAATGCTTGTATCAAAACGCAGAATTCTCCTTCAATTAAAATCCCTGGTGCAAGTTATGAATACCTCTGTAACGATGGTTCGGCACAGCTTTGCGAACAACTGTAATAAAACTGTGGTCTTCATATTTTAGGTGGCGTTATGATGTGCCAAAAGGAATTCAACGCGAAATCGAGAAAAAAAGAACACGCCACTGAAATATTACAAGAATGGATGCTAAATTCGTAAAACAGTCAGCCCTGGTGCCGTATATAAGATCTATGTGATGACGAAGTCTCATCTTTGCCATACATTTTATGCAACCTCGAGCGTCTCAGTGTTATAAAGCTACTTCTTAGGTCATCGGATATAGACCATGGACCACATCTCATTTAGGCGACCTTCTAGCACTTACGCGCATTTCGCTGTGGAAAAGGCATACTTGATTTGCCAAAACGATACAACACGATAAAATAGTTCGGAAACTAACAAATATAGTTCACATAGTAAATGAAAAATATTGAAATACAATTTATTGAAAATGTAATAAGTATAATCTACAACAAAGCATATATATATATAACACTATTTTGAACAGATGGTCTTTCCGCCTTTTATGTCCCGTCATTGATTCACTCGCCCAATTCATGGCATTGGCCCTTAGTTTCCTTTATGTTCATAGAATCGTTTAATTTATAAAACACACGCGTTCGTTCCAGCATTTATCAACCGACTTGACAATGCTGCGTACAATATCAGTGAAATTCACCTTTTATATCAGTAACTAGTATTCTAATATAAAACAAGAGGATGTTAATATTTAAGGAAAATACAGAATTATTGTTGTACAAAAACCTAATTATTAGCCAAAAAGTAGTCCCGAAACCGAAGTAAAGTATACTTAAATAAAGTTCTCATTTCTGTTGCAAAATGTTTTGTCAGATCATGGTAGGCCCGAAATCATTTTCGCATGCTCGTTCTTCGTCGGCCATTTATTCGGATGACGGGCTATCAGAATCGAAAATCATTTGTTCACCACATGTTTATGTCTGACTGTATGTATGACGTCACTTATTAAATAACATGGCTGCTAAACACGCCTTGTATCATGCTTATCGCATAATAAATGGCCTATTTGAAATAGTCAACTTTGCGCTTACGCATTGATATTAAGTTAGTGTTGCTTTTATTTACTTATTTGGGCTCCAACATTAATATATATAGTTTGGACACTTTTAATATTGTTTTTTTCGCAAACTTAAACTTGGAGTTAACATAACTATTTGTGAAAGAAATTGAATTTTTCTTAATTTTACGAACACAGGTTGGCTTTAATTCACATATTTGGGCTTCAACATGAATTTTTATAGTTTGGACACTATAACGTTTTTTGCAACTTGAACTTGGAGTTTAAATGACTATCTATAAAGGAAGTTAAATCTTTCTTAATTTAGCGAGCACAGAAGTTGATGGTAAAAGATTCAAGTCGGTTGCTACACATCACTCACGTGCTTTTTGATAAATTAACTGAAGATAGTGTGTCAGATTGTGGGAGTAACTTATCGTGACATCTGTCACAACAAGTAAAAACACTTTTTAACTTCTTTTCTGGGATTTAAACTAAAACAAAATGCCACCTGGCGATGTGAGTTTTGATCGAGCCTTTCGCATCGCTAGCGGTTGCCTTGAGGGGAAATCAACAAAGTTGTAACAGCAGTGAGAATGTTTACAAATTACGCTAATGCCCCTAAGACGACATATTCCACACAAGTAATTCCTAATATTTCATTGTTTATTTCGTAGTTAAGAAATGTCATGTTCTTAACGGCAGAAACTTCGTAATATTTCGTTGTCAAATGTAAAACTACTACTGTTCGGAAAAAACATACAAACCAGTTTTCGTTTGGAAATAATTTGGCAATGAAACGCACTTAATACAGTGATGCAATAGTTTTGCCTTTTCTTCTTAAATGTCAGCTTATTCGGAATATACTATTACGTTTAAACATTTTAAGAGATTTGTGCATAAGAAATGTTCATAAGAAATTACAGTTTATAAAGATGCACTAATTATTTAGTTTGAGATGGTTCAATGTCCATCTCGTAACTCATTTGATAAATCAGGTATTGATTATTAATTATTGTTTTTTCTGTGTATATTTGCATAATAAGAAGCAACAGGATACTCTATTTAACCGTTCACCCCAATTTCGTTATGACAGTTTAACCGTGTGGTAAAACACATTTAATGTACAGGTCATGCGGTTCTTCCCCATGTTGTGGTCACATAAGTGATTTGTGGACGGAATGGTTTCCCCTGTATCTCCTATAGCGTGTTAAATACCCGGCTATGCTATGAATTCAACAGACCCTTAAACGATCAATGGTTAAATACCCGACTATACTGTGAATGCATCAGGCCCTTTAACCATCAATGGTTAAATACCCGACTACCGGTATACTTTGAATTCATCAGGCCCTATAACAATCAATGGTTATTTACAGCCTATGCTATGAATTCAACAGACCCTATAACAATCAATGGTTTAATACCCAGCTATGCTATGAATTCAACAGACCCTATAACGAACAATAGTTTAATACCTGGTTTTACTATGAATTAAACTGAACTTTATAGAACGATCTACGGTTGAATCCCCGGATATGCTATGAATTCAGCAGAACGTATATAGCCAACGATGATAGAATACCCGGCTCTGCTATGAATTCATCAGGCCATATAACCATCAATGGTTAAATATCCGACTATGCTATGAATTCAAGAGACCCTATAACGAGCAATGGTTAATTACCCGACTATGCTATGAATTCAACAGACCCTATAACGAACAATGGTTAAATACCCGACTATGTTATGAATTCAACAGACCCTAAAACAAACAATCGTTTAATGCCTTGTTTTACTATTAATTTAACTGAACTTTATAGAATGATCCATGGTTAAATCCCCGGATATGCTATGAATTCACAGAACATATATAGCCAACGATGATAGAATAATCGGATATGCTATGAATTCGTAAGACCCTATAACGAGCAATGGTTAAAGACCCGACAATGCTATGAATTCAAATTTCACAACCGTAGAACGTTCGAAGGTCGAATTCCGATTTTGCTTTTAATTCAACAAATCGATCGTCGCAGTGAAATTCCAGGCAATTTGATACTGTGTAATAGATATTAAGCAGTTTGATTTGATATTATAATTATATCATTCATCAATGGCGTCGGTTGGAATAACAGTTATATCGACTTATTGATTGAAATTTATCATCGTAAACAAGAGCATGGAACATGAGTCATACTATTACAAAGTAAAACACAGCCGGCTAAGTGGAGCTTTGTATCTAGGTGATGTAAAAGTGCATGATACGCTACATTTTGGTAACTTGTGATTATGCAGGGGCTAACCCATTGTATTCTCACCATTTTTCTCTCACCTTTTCTCTGTTAAACAAAAAATAAAAACACCTTCTATTTTGTCATCGGTCCGTTGTTCAACATTTTGTTCCAAAGGAGTATGAACCAATTTGGAGAGATGATATTGCTGCGTAAGGCATGGTAAACACAGACAAAACCCAGCTCTCCAGTACGATGGGTATGCACAAACCAATGCTCAACCTATGAAACATTCATGATATTCCGTGACGAGAATTCATTTGTGTATATTAAGTTATTAACCCCTGTTTGTAGTTTCATGTTTATAAGATAACAATACGACTGAAAATTGTTTTTTATTAGTATAAGTAAATGAGTCAATGAAAAATCAAACACACAGTAACAATAAAAATAAAAAATCAAATACAAACAAATCCAACCAAAATAACTGAAGTGTTTATTCTAATTGAAACGCGATCAGTATACTATAATATAAAACCCTTTGCATGCTGGGAAATTTGTCGTCTGCTAAAATGTCCTCTGCTGAATTTCTTAAATTAGCGTTTTCTTCAAAAAAAATCTAAGAATACTATCAGAATAGCAAACAGTTTGGATCCTGATGAGACGCCACGTTCTGTGGCGTCTCATCTGGATCCAAACTGTTTGCAAAGGCCTTCAAAATCCGGTTCCAGCGCTCAAAAGGATAATCAACATAATATATAAGTTCGGAATTCACACATATTGCTTATAAGTTATAAGCCCTCAACATGTTGCTACAATTACATACGGAGAAATTAAAAAATCAACATGAGTAATACAACTGTAGACTTTTGCTTCGTCAATTGCCAACCCATTGGAAAGCAAAAAAAAACGCTTAGACATTTCATAGATTATTCGCGTAATGCCGGAGACAAGACATACTTTACACGAATCTCGCGACTGGATTCCAGGATTTTCCGAATAATTTGCATTTTTGACTTCCAGCGAAATTAAAATTCATGATGCGAAGACTCCATGACGGGTGCTATAAGCTCGTCGCTCACATGTGTTTCTACCGTCAGCCAGATTTTCTTGTCAAGCAACTATTTGGCTGCGCTTCAAATTTTGAGGATAAAACTTTGGTTTCGTGGTACTTATAATTCCCCGTGTAACAGACAGCTATTGACTTTAATTAGTCTCCCAAGTCGCATTTTCACGCCTACCAGATATACATATACATTGTGTATATACCGCTGATTTACATACAGTATTGTTTCAGAGTTGCAGGTAATGTGTGCAAAAAACACTTTTTATAACTCCGGTAAATAGACCTTGGAATTGGCCTAAGTTATGTTTAGTGAAGAGTGTTTTAATTCACATAAGAAGTTATTATACATTCTGAACATATGTTATTATAGCTGCGGAGTTTCGCCATTGTGTCATTTGGTATTTTATCAATATTGCGTTATTGGAATCAACCGCAGTAAACGCTTGCGATGAAGAGACGGAAAATGTTCAATTACAAAAATATGTTTTCATATTAGCCAATTATATGAATACTATGGTTCATTTCATCAAGAATTATAATCTTCATCAAGAATTATAATCGTGTACTTTGTTGATTTTTTTCTTGTTATTGACAACTTATTCGTTTTTTATGCATAACATAAAATACGCGTGTAGTGATTTCTACTGTTACGTGTTTCTTATCGCCGTATGGCACACACATTGTAGTTATTTGATTAAATAACTAGCTAGTTTTGACTTTCAAATCTATGTAAGCAATGCTTTGATTAGGTGAAAGATTACTAGAAAATAATCTTCGAGAGATAGTCATCATATCCTATAAGGTAGCGTTATATCGTGGTTGAGTAGTCTTGAAACTGAACATGCAATATTATAATCATACTGGTGACCACCATCCCATTAGCTTGTTTTGAAGTGAACCTTATTTACGATGAAAATCTCAATAGGTTCGGTCAACATTATTCTTTTTCGTCAACTAAAAGCTATGCATGCTCATATGCGTATACAGTCCGGACATAGCTACATGGTGATTAGTTTATATTTCAGTCAGGTTTTTTAATGTTTACACTTGTCAACAAATGACGTGCATTTTGTCATGGCCAGGACGGCTGTTATTGAATTACGAACAGCTGAAATTGACGGGTCAAATTTGCTATGGATTGTTTGGTTTTTATTTGATGCATTTTTTATTTATATTAGACTTATTAACAATAACCATCAATACCGACACCACACGAACATTTTTTTAATCATCATCATCATCAACACCATCATCAACGCAATCACCATCATCATCATCTTCATCATCGTCATCGTCGTCGTCGTCATCATCATCATCATCATCATCATCATCATCATCATCATCATCATCATCATCATCATCATCATAACCGTCATCGTCGTCTTCATCATCATCATCACCATCATCGTCATCATCATCATCGTCGTCTTCATAATAGTTGTCGTCGTCGTAGTCGCCCTCTTCATCCTAATTATCATCATCCTTATCATCATCATCATCACCACCACCATCATCACCACCACCACCACCACCACCACCTCCACCATCAATTTCTTCGGTATCATTTCCATCATGGGCAGTGTTTCAAATCAATCGCCAATAACAATGTCCAACCCACATCACTGGCCTCCGTTTGCTATATTATATACTGAAGTGCTTTTAACAAAATAAGTCATTTTCTTCAACACATGCAACATGTCGGCCAAGCAAACTAACTATGGTGTTATATTCGCTGACTGTACATTGTCCACAGGCCTATTTGTCTTAACGTTATCTCATTCACCAATATATTATTATATCTGGCCTGGGCAATGTCACAGAAATGAAGTCATAACAAAGTCATAAGATACGCAGTACGTCAAAACTCGGTTAAACCGACGGAAAAACGATCGATGCCAATTTATCAACTGTTTAACCTTAATTGCTGATTTAATCCGTTGGACATGTGGCTTTAATGAAGATATTACAGGTCATTTGTAAGAAAAAAGCGTCTAATTATAACTCATGTAATGAAGGGCGTAGTTCTAAGTGCATTTTTCATTCGATGGAAATTGCGAATTTAAAAAGAGAGGGTTTTAACCGGATTGTTGAGAGTTTCGTCTCAGAATGTAAGATGCCTTTACTGCATAACTATAATATCCAAGCGTTTGATATATAGCAGGCATGGGTAATTAATCATATAACAATATTGCGTCGTTCTAAGTGTTTCCAGAGGGGTTTACAAAGTGGATATGACTTAAACGTGCATTTTACAAATGTTTTCAGCCATAGAATGAAGATCGGCCCAAACTTTTAACTTCTTAAGCGCGTTTAAGCACCGTTTGGTTCGCGTAATTGGACCCAGACGCGGCGGTAATTTGCGGGCGATGCATTCTGTACCACTCGATGCAGATTCATTGTGTTTGAACTTGATCGTTCCATAATCGTGAAGTGGGTGATATGGCCAACAACAGATGGCTTTGCTTTCGTCAAGATTTTACTGTCAAAATGTACATGCACCAGGTGTAACAATACAAGATTATAAATGTTACGACGTCATCTGTGGTTTTTAAAGCATTATTCCATGTCGACTTGAACTTAATTGTCGTCGTGATGATGATGATGATGATGATGATGATGATGATGATGATGATAATGATAATGATGATGATGATGCTGCTGCTGCTGCTGATGATGATGATGATGATGACGATGCTGATGATGATGAGGCTGCTGCTGATGATGATTACGACGACGAAGACGACGACGATGATGATGACGACGACAAAGACAACGACGACGACGACGATGAAGATGATGACGACCATGACGATGATGACGACGATGATGATGACGATGATGATGACGATGATGATGATGATGATGATGATGATGATGATGATGATGATGATGATGATGATGGTGATGGTGATGATGATGATGATGATGATGATGATGATGATGATGATGATGATGATGATGATGATGGTCGTCGTCGTCATCATCATCATCATCCTCATCAACAACAACGCAAAAAACTACATCATTATCATCATCATCATCATCATCATCATTATCATCATCGTCGTCGTCGTTGTCGTCGTCGTCCTCATCATCATCATCATCATCATCATCATCATCATCATCATCATCATCATCATCATTATCATCATCTCCTTCTCTTTCTGCTGATTTCATACAAGCATTACTATTAATATCGCACTCATCCTTAGCAATGACAGTGTCTTAGGATAATTAACCCATAGTAATGTGTGCATACATTTTGATCCTTGCTGCTCTGCGTCATTAAAAAACAACGCAATATTTTTCTTTCATGGCACTTATCATAAAACACAAATTGAAACGAAACCACACAATCAAACGCCCACGCGTAACACACTCCCCGTATTAATCGACCAATCATTTCGGCTAGCTACGCTCGTGTTCAGCGCGCATTTATATATCTCGAAGGGGTTGATTTGAGACGAGAGGCCATTGTTGAAGAGCGTTAAAATGGACACAATCCATAACTCTCGCCGGGTTATCTGTTTTATGTTGGGCGAAATAAAAAAATTCGAACATTAGTCAGATAGGCTATCTGTTAAAACTGTTGATTTCACCGCTAAAAATATTCACCAGCGATGTCAAGCACGAGTTGAGGATAAGGAATTTTAATCTAATGTTAATAAAACCGAATCTTCTGACCAGAGTAAATTGCAAGCTTGGGTTTTTGTAAATATTTAATTGTTAATAAAACAATGGATTTTGCGGTCGTTTGCACGGCATTTACTACGCCGCGACAGCGAATTATGAAATTCTTAACTTAAAAAGAAACTAAATTTGTTATTTTCATTCCAGTCCTTGTTCTACTTTTAAATGAGCCTCGCTCTGTGAAAAGGGGGTTTAATGTATGTGCGTTAAGTGCCGTCCCAGATAAGCCTGTGCAGTCCGCACAGGCTTATCAGGGACGACACTTTCCGGTTTAACTGGATTTTCGTCGAGATGAGTCCTCCTTTAAACGAAAAATGTTCTAAAAGCGGAAAATGTCGTCCCTGATTAGCCTGTGTGGACTGCACAGGCTTATCTGGGATGACACTTTACGCATATGCATTAAACCACCTTTTTACAGAGCGAGGCTCAAAGATATTTTTTACTTAATAAGATAGCGTTTATAATAATAGTACAAACGTACTTGCATCTGAATTATCATTTTTAAATTGGACAAAGCTAATAGCGTTATAGATAATGTAAACAATAGCAATTTTTATAGTCTTCTGTCTAGACGAAATTAATTCCTGAATTTCTAACCAGGAGATATTCAGTTGTCCATGTACTCGCATTCGAATAAAATCTTTGAACTATTGTTCAAAATGTTGCAATCAAGACTGAAAATTGTATGTTAATGTTCAGATTCCTAGAAAAACGAAATTAATTCGCGTTATAGTCTAGAAATGTTCGAAAACACTTCATACGTATGGCACCATCAAATTAAACCATTAAACATGGCGATTTGATATTTTCCTTATCTGACTTTATTGCCAAGAAATAAAGAATTCCGACTGGTTCAGGACTTTTCGAGCTCTTGAATTCCGGCGTTTAATCTCCGTCATAAACCCGTCTGACCATACAACGTTAATTAAAATTTATCGATTTCTATTAAAAACAGAAATTCGCAGGAAAAATATAATTCACGTCCTTTATAATGGAAGCGGAGATTAGAGATTTTAAATGGCTCGCAGATTAATAAAATCAACTATGATGGTCCGCAGAAAATGAAAACAAGATTCATTTTGATTCTGCAGATTATGCCTGTATTGAAAGCCCGTGTGTTTTTTTTACCAACAAATTCGGTTGTAGTTACCATGCAACTCCATTCAACAACGAATTGAAGTTCGTTGCATAATTGTATTTATAGTATTGACGTAAATATTAATGTATTGAATTTGTTTGTATGTTGACATTTTCTATAAATAATGATGTTGCTGTTTGTATTTGCTGGTGCTGCTGGTGTTATCAATTATTTTGAGATCATTTACACTACCAGCAACACTACATTGATATCGTGCATGTCGTTGTTTCACGGTGTCCAATTTAAGTGTAAAAGTACGACTTGTTTACATGATATTCACTTTAAGGTTATATGTGGCGTGATCTGAGAAAACTGGGCAAAATGCTTGTGCGTAAAGTGTCATCCCAGATTAGCCTGTGCAGTCCGCACAGGCTAATCCGGGACGACACTTTCCGCCTAAACTGGATTTTCGCTAAGAAGAGACATCATTTAAACGAAAAAATCCAAAAATGCGGAAATTGTCGTCCCTGATTAGCCTGTGCGGACTGCACAGTCTAATCTGGGAGGACAATTTACGCACAAGCATTTTGCCTAGTTTTCTATTACATTGCACGCGACAATAAATGCAAAAAAAACAGTTAAATTTACTGCGACGATTTAACTGATAATGCCATCAAAATGATGATATCACGGTGGTGATTATGATAATTGTGTCTTCGATGATGATTATGACGGATGATAGCGGCTATAAATATAATGATGGTGACGACGATTCTGATGATAGCGGCGATGAGTATAATGATG
This sequence comes from Dreissena rostriformis, assembly GCA_007657795.1. NCBI lineage: Eukaryota > Metazoa > Mollusca > Bivalvia > Myida > Dreissenidae > Dreissena > Dreissena rostriformis. Next base: position 141,419 of record VMBQ01000873.1, on the reverse strand, counting down.
GTGACGACGATTCTGATGATAGCGGCGATGAGTATAATGATGGTGACGACGATGATGATGATAGCGGAGATGAGTATAATGATGGTGACGACGATGATGATGCTTTTGATCGTGATGATAATGATGGCGACAATGATGGCAATGATGACACGATACTCATAATAATCATAATACTCTGATCATAACGAGGATGGTAATTATTTTCTGTCTTTTATTGATGTCAATAAGTATCAAATGGAAGAGCGGGTCATTTTTGTATTCACTTAAGCTGCAGCTTTTGTTTGGCATAAAGGGAAAGACAACTTCTCCTTCTTGGCGTTCGCTCTACACGATCACACCAGTTTCTTCGATAAATGATGTGGTCCGTCTCAGGTCATCCACGTCTCCATAAAGTTTCTGATGAAGGGTTGTGTCCTGGGGCCACTTTGTAGCTCGCTCTTGGTCGTGACGTTTACATGTTTGGAGGATGTGTTCAGCTGTTTGGTCTTCTGTGCCACACGGACTGGTCGGTGACGGGGCCAGTCTTTATTTCTTTTGCATGTGTGCATTGAGTCTGTTGTGCCCTGATCGGAGTCTGACTATTATCACTTGCTCTGCCCTGCTTAGGAGATGATATGCATCTGCCTATTGTCTTGGCCGGGTAAGTGATTTAATGATGGTAACTTTCTCCGTGTAGCTTACTTGCACAGGTGGCTGTTCTAACTGAGCACCTTGTTTTGCCAGTTGGTCAGCATCTTCGTTTCCGGCCACTCCACAGTGTGCTGAGATCCACTGGAGGGTCACGTTTAGGTTGGTGCTTCGTAAGGCATTTGCAAGCAGAGGAACTTTGTTGTTGGTCAGGGCTTCTAATACAGACATGGCATCTGTAAGGAAGACTACCGAGTTGACAACTTCATTCGAGTCTTCAATCATTGACACTGCCTTCATGAGAGCTACAGCCACTGCTCTGTAATTGCTACAGTGTGTTCCGGTTGCTGCATGATGTGTTTCTCGTTTTCCAGATTGGTACAGAATGACGATGCCAGCACCTCTATTTATGACTGCTCTAGTGGCAGAACCGTCTGTGTATACATGAGTCCATGCCTCTCTTGGGTATTCGTCATTGATCATGGCAAGTGTGTGGCTCTTTCTGATATGCTCATCCTCTTGTTTACCTGACTGTAGGTGAGGAACACTGGATCTTACTGCAACATTTGACAGGTCATTTTGTAATGGATCTACGATGTCGTCTTTACCAAGCGGAGTGGTGGGATGGTCAGATCTGTTGCATAGGCCTTGTCCAGCTTCTTAACTTCGTGTACAAAGCTGCTACGCTTGATCCGATTTTTGGTGTACCCTTTAACTCTGGCTGACATGGGGTGATCCGTGAGACATTTATACTTTTCTGTCTGAAGCAGGATTTTGGTATCTCTTCTTTCCTGAAGTGGTTGTATTCCTGTTATCTTTCCCATGAAGGCAATTGGTGAGGACTTGGTTGCTCCTGTCATGATGCGCAGAACTTGGTTCTGGATTTTATCCAGAGCCTGGCGATTGGATTTGGCTGTGGAAGACCATGTGGGGGAACGATACTCTAGTTGGGGTCTCACTGTGCCTTGATAGACTGTCTTGAGTATGTGCTCATTTGCCCCCCCCCCACGTAGTTCCCGCAAGCTTTCGCATAATTGCAAGTTTTCTTCGGGCATTTCCTTCTGCTTTCATGAGGTGTGGCTTCCACGTTTGCTCTTGCTACGGTGACTCCCAGGTACGTAGTCTCGTCTACTTCGGTCATAGAAGTGTCTCCCATCCTCACCGTCACTGCTTTCTGTTTTGATGACAATGTGAATAGGATGATTGATAATGGATGATTTCTCTTTGTTGATCATTACACACCAGTCTTCAGCCCATGCGGTAAGCTTGTCTAATGCTTCTTGCATTCTGTATGTGGCTGTGGTGGCATGCTCTTCTTTGCACCATAACACAAGAGCATCAGCATAAAGTTTCGCCTTCATTCCCCTTGGCAATTCAGACACAAGGTTGTTGATGAAGAGTAAGAAGAGCGTCGGGGACAGGACTCCTCATTGTGGGACACCGTGCCGTAGAAGGAAAGTCTTACTGCTTCTTTGGTTCAAGCTGACTCCGACGATGGTGATCATCATAAAGATGATGATGATGGTGGTGATGATTTGATAGGAATGGCGCTGGTGATGAACAATAGTGGGGATAGTCATATTGTTCTTAAAATGGGGATAATGTTAATAATAATAGTCATTTTTTTTAAATAATGTTGATGATATATTTACTATGTTATGATAATAAGGGTGATGGAATGATAATGACTGGGAAAGCGTGGCTTTGAAAATAGTTGTTGCTATTGTTTTTGCGGATGATGATGATGATGATGATGATGATGATGATGATGATGATGATGATGATGATGATGATGATGATGATGGGAGGAGGAGGAGGAGGAGGAGGAGGAGGAGGAGGGAGTAGTCGTAAGTAAGACCATTTGCGATGGTGATTTCATTAACTTCTCGGCTATAGTGATCATGCTTGATATACCACCACTCTGAAACTGAGACATTTGTTTAAAATCTTATATGATTAAATACAATACTTATCCGTCATAAATTTAAAAGACAAAAATAGCTCAGCCAAGAAAACCAAGCATATCATATTTAGTATAAAATTAGGAATTTAAATTTATTTCATTTAATGGGGATATTAAGTGTCACACATTTTAATACGCGGGAGATAAATGAGCAGAGGAATTTAAATTACCATACACAGATGTAGATACATTAATAATTTTAACGAATGTGGCCCTAAGGTCATATGAAATATATTTCCCACAAACATAGCGAGATAATAAACAAAGAAGTCTTGTTTTTCACCGAGCTTAGCGGACTTAAACACTCATATTGATTGCGCAGGATTTGAAGAGGTCAAATCAAGAACAAAGCGTTTAACACTTTAAATACACTTACTTATCTACTAACACGGCTGCTGTTGCTGCTTATACAGCAACAACTTCTTTTACTACTGAGACTTTTACTACAAGGAGAGCAGCAGCAGCAGCAACAACAACAACAGCAGCAGCAGCAGCAACAACAACATAAGCAGCAGCGACAACAACAACAACAACAGCAGCATCAACAAAAAAACAACAGCAACAGAAGCAGCAACTACTACTACTACTACTACTACTACTACTACTACTACTACTACTACTACTACTACTACTACTACTACTACTTCTACTACTACTTCTACTACTACTACTACTACTACTACATGTTCTATTAAATACTACCATTATTACACTACAGCCACAACCACCTGCTTCGTCTATCACATGGAACAAGACAGAGAAAAAAATAAGAACAACCTTCTTCAAAGTTCATTTGAAGTTTTCCATGGCATTTTTATTTGTTTAACACGAGTTGTTGCTCTGTAAATTTCAAGCTATTTATTGATTTATCATCTGTATTTATAACTGATAAACAGTCTCAAAACATCCATGATTCCGTTCAAAAGGTCCCACGTATCTTTAACCGATAAGATTAACGAACGTGGGTAAAAATATTACTTTTTTTTACAAAATCAAGTATACAACTTATCAAGCGTGCATTTGATTGATCACGCAAATTAAATGAGTATGAAACATAGCAATACATGTGTTTTTAAGAACAGTAAGCATATCCCTAGATTGCTTATTTATTTCACATTACATATTAAATCATAATTATTGTAAATAATTATAAAATAAATTTTCTCATTATAATCTCATCATTTCTAAAAAACGAAGCCTACTCGAACAACATATTAAAAAACATGTTAATCAAAGCTTACATGTTCAATAAAATCAAGATTACGGACTTGTATTTACATGTAATTTGGCTAAGTTGGAATTAAAAATTCTAATTGTTGAAATTGTTAATTATTAGCAAAACTGCAATCTACTGACTTAACAGTTGACCAGTTGAAAACCAGACTGTAAGGTTATCGATTAAGTCCGGGAAATGCAAATCGATAGCTTTGCATTTTGAAAATGAAATCGGCTATCTTTCGCTGTTCAACCGGTCATCTGTATTTGCAGAAGCTAATTAGTTTTTCCCGAAACATGACCGGTTCCGATGTCTTGTCCAGTCCAGATACGCTGAAATCGTCCTGAATATTTTATTACTGGAGATGGAAAACAAATATGGCAAACAAACAGTTGAGATAAGAGTTTTTGAGGGAAAATAAACTTGACGTTGGTTTTATCTATCGATTTTAGGCTTTCCTCAAGATGCTGGTCATTCCGCATAAATAATCCAAAAAGAAAGCGAGTGTGTTGCATTTTATGAATATTTCCAGTGTACAAAATACAAAACAAAAAATATGGAACGCAATAACGTTAATGGATAATAGACACATAATATCCTTGCAGTAATGTCTATATGGTTGAAGTGAAGTTCATATGAGTCGCGTTCTGAGAAAACGGGGTTTAATGCATGTGCGTAAAGTGTCGTCCCAGATTAGCTTGTGCAGTCCGCATAGGCTTATCAGGGACGACACTTTCCGCTTTTATGATATTTTTCGTTTAAAGAACGTCTCATCTTACCAAAGATGCGCAGGCTAATCTGGGACGACACTTTACGCACATGCATTGAACCCCCTTTTCACAGAGCAAGGCTCATATTGTTTAACACTTTGCATGCTGGGAAATTTGTCGTCTGCTAAAATGTCGTCTGCTGAATTTCTAAAATAAGCATTTTCTTCGATTTTTTTCACATAATACTATCAGAATAGCAAACAGTTTGGATCCTGATGAGACGCCACGTTCTGTGGCGTCTCATCTGGATCCAAACTGTTTGCAAAGGCCTTCAAAATCCGGTTCCCGCGCTCAAAGGGTTAATGTGACTGCGACTTATGCTGTTGTAACTGATGCTGCTTCTTGAATTCTGCTCTGCTTGTGAAGCCCTTTCAGTAAAGCTCGATTGGTCATTGTCGGGGTACATCGTAGTATACTTAAGAGTTCCCGGGTACTTTTAAGAAGTACCCGAGCCGACAATGACCAATTGAGAATCAGTAATTGTTTAACCTGTCTTTCAGGCTTCAAATAAAAAGTCGAAGTTTTTTTTCGAATAAATTGATTATATTGTACCATTACTTATAAAATGCTTAACTGTTTGAAAGCGAAACGTTAACATAACTCGTTGCTTATTCATGTTAATAGATTTTATATGAGAAGTAACTGTGTTCGGAAGTGGCATCAGCTTTCAATTATTTGTAAGAAATGCGATAGTTTCAACTGACCAGCTTCCAATAGACGCCCATATAGTCAGGAAGATAACAAACAATACAGCAGACTCGAGTAATATAATACATGTTTTATAAAAGTTAATGTAGAATAATAATAAAAAATATTCGTGTTTTTTAAATGTAGTTAGAAAATTATAAAGTTGTAATATATAGATGTATTAATTATAAGGGTTTCAAACATTATAATCACTGTTATTTCTACAAACACTGAACACAATTATAATTGAACACTACCCAATAAGCAACGCAAAGATGCAGAAGGTATCAGTCCTAAAGAAGAGATTAGTTAGATCCTCATAGTAAGAATAGCAATATCGTAGTTGAGTTTAATATATAACCTTATTATGATAAACGCATATTGTCTTCATCCGACATAGCATAGCAACGTTTCATTTACTCATTATACGATACATAACTTCAGTGATACGTTTCAGTTCGTTGTTTAAGAAAAGATAACGGCGTTTAAACGTGTTCAAATGTCGCAATTTTGTGGACTCATCTACGAATACAAACTAAATGTTTTATTTCTTGTTTATATTCTGGTCCTTTCAATAAATATTTGCACAATTGACTGTACGTTGATCTTGACATAACACTTCAAAGTTCGGTTTTTGAATATCACTAAATTAACCTAAAAAACACATATTTCAATCGTTAATCAACCTTCAGACGACTTCAAAGCCCGCCTTTTAAATTTACGAACTTTCTGAAATTTGAAATTTTAATTCATTTATTATATGGCTTTTCGCTCTTTTGATATATGGAGCGCAAACATTGTTGGAGTTTCAACAGCAACTTCATTTACAATTTTATCTCCAATTAATGGCTTTTTACATATAAACGAAAAATAGAATTTGATATTAAAATGATATTTTATATCGAATAAAACGGAGGTTCACAATTTCAAACCCTCGTTTGAAATTCTACCCATATCTCACATTTAAACGGAGCTTTTTTCAATAGAGCGATTTATTCGAGTCATAACCTGAATACCATCACCTTTCCTTTGCACAAATACACGTTAAGATTTGAACATGTTTAAATATATACACATATTTTTTTGCGAAATAGCTATCGCAATTCACATTCTGAAGATTCCATCAACGATCCTTCTTAAAAATCATGTTTAGATGAATGAAATTGTATAACTGTACGTATTGTACGTACATGTACTGGAAATACATGAATTGCATATATTTTGAATTTCAATTTACAATGCTGAATTTTAATAGTTAAATATCTGATAAGTGTTATGTCCGAAAAATCAAAATCCGAATGCTAGTGCTTTCATTGAACAGCGCCCGTTTAAAGGTGCACACAAACGCGAGTAGCGTGACCAGACGAAATAGAAAAATAGGCCATGCAAAATGTGATACTGCTTTAAAAAAACACTTATTAAATCAAGCAGCATTTGATTAAAACAACAACAACAAAAAACAACAACAACAACAACACAACAGCACATACAAAATCAAAAGCCTAACTGATAAACACAATACAATTTGAACAAGATGTGTTTGTGAAACACTATGTCCCCCTTTGAGCGATTTTGGTTCATATATTTGACCTTTGATCTTGAAGGATGACCTTGACCTTTCACCACTCAAAATGTGCAGCTCCATGAGATACACATGCATGCCAAAATATCAAGTTGTTATCTTCAATATTGCAAAAGTTATGGCCAATATTAATCCATTTATGCCTAGCGTCTAGGAAAAAGGCCTTGGCAAACAGCGTAGACCCAGATGAGACGCCGCATGATGCGGCGTCTCATCAAGGTCTGCGCTGTTTGTTTAAAGAAATTTCTGTAAGAAATAAATATAATATACATACCTAATTTTGGAAATACATTGATCCAATTTCGAAGGAAGGGAGAGTCCACTAGGCATAAACTCGGTTAAAGTTTGTGCAAACAAGCCAACAAACAGACAGGGCAAAAACAATATGTCCCCCAGTATAGACTGGGGAACATAAAACGATCGGGATCTTATTTTATGGTTAAGGCTATGCAAAATATGATTTTGTTTTGAAAAAAAAAACATGTGTTAAACCAAGCAAATGAATTAATGTTTGAAAAAAAAAACACATTCATAACTGACAACTTGCCTTACTGACAATACAATACAATTCGAAAATAAATCGGGATCTTATTTTTTGGTAGGACGGGGAATCTAACAAAATCTTTTCACGAACTTGAGCCTTAATAAAAGACGCCGCTGATTGGTGCTTTAGACTGTAGAAGATTGTGAAGACTGAAGACTGTAGAAGATTGTGAAGACTGAAGACTGTAGAAGATTGTGAAGACTGACGACGGTAGAAGATTGTGAAGACTGAGGACTGTAGAAGATTGCGAAGACCGAAGACTTAAGAAGATTGGAGAATACTGAATACTGTAGCCGATTGCGAAGACTGTGGATTATTTTGAAGACTGTAGAAGATTGCAAAGAATGAAGACTGTAGAAGATTGGCGAAGACGCAAGACTGTAGAATACATGTATTGCGAATAATGTAGAAGATTGCGAAGACTGAAGACTGTAGAAGATTGTGGAGACTGAAGACTATAGAAGATTGTGAATACTGATGATAAGATTGCGAAGACTGAAGACTGCAGAAGATTGTGAAGACTGAAGACTGTAGAAGATTTTGTATACTGAAGACTGTAAAATATTGCGAAGACTGAAGACTTACGGAGATTGGAGAAGACTGAATACTGTAGCAGATTGCGAAGACTGTAGATGATTTCCAAGACTGAAGGCTGTATAAAATTGTGAAGACTGAAGACTGTAGATGATTGCAAAGAATGAAGGCTGTTGAAGATTGTGAAGACTGAATGCTGAAGAAGAAGACTGTAGAATATTTGAAAACTGAAGACTGTAGAAGATTGTGAAGACTGAAGACTGTGGAAGATGTGAAGATCGATGGCTGATGACGACTGTAGACTATAGAAGATTACGAAGACTGTGCGATTAGAAACATGATTCGAAGCAATGCAGAAGAAAGAAGCAATAAGAAATACAAGGCAACCGCACTCAACTAAAATAGACAAAATGCAAAACGAATGATGAAACATATTCTACAACCGTTTCGACAAAATAATACATGTACATCCAAAACAAACATTGATGTACGAAGCAATACTAGTGCGAATTAATGTTTTTGTTTTCAGTTATGTTTTATGTAATTAAAACCTAGAAATGGTTAAAAGTACTTAAAAGACGTAATTAAGATTTATAAATGCTTACAAAGAGAACCCGTATTAATAATAAGTGTTGGACTAAGCCGGAGATAAAATTGTATCAATGCGGCATGTAATCTCCTTGAAATATGACCAACAACATTAACGACTTCTTACTTTAATGGCAAAATATTGATAAAGGCATTATATTTTAATTAAACAGGATCGGGATTGACAAGGATCACTTTACAAATACAATGGATGCAGGGGCGGTTCTTGTGGTGTCCACTTTGGGCAATTTTTACCAGAGAAAATTGCACGACAGTTTAAATATTTCTTTTTTTATACGATCTTGTCAGAAACCTTGTTAATCACATGTATAAGTAATTATATTAAATGTAATCCATGATTCAACATTTGTTTCTTTTTTTTGTAACAATGACATTAATGGAGTATTGTTCCCGCGCAAATTCTTTAATCATTGGGGACTTTAAGAGCGGGTGAGAATGCCCGCGACAAGTCATTATAACTTAAAGAATTCGTGCAAACGAGACCATGCTATAGTAAATTAGCTTTACAAAATGGTAATGACACAATGAATACTATAGGGAGGGGTGGCACAGATGGGTTTGTTAAAATAGTAAAAACTGTTACACTTAAACGCAAAATGCTCTCATTAAGATTGCACAAACATATGAAGTAATACAAGATTGAATGCAGGACTAAAACAACCATTGAAAATAACTCCTCGTTGTCCGAATAACAATTATCCGAAAACGGTTTCAGTATTTTTAAACAACGTAATATCTCACGATATTGAATAAGTATTTGTTTTCATCCATTTCCAGTCTGGTGCCAGTAATTCTATTTTTTCACTTCACAAGATCTCACCAGTTCGATTTCAAAGGCCAAAATCAACACTTAAGGCTACTTGAAAGTCGATTAACTGTCTACAAGACATAGAAATGACTACGTGATTGCCCGATTGCTTGTATCCGAAAAGAGAATGTACAGACAGCTAAGTTTTATGTTTTCGGAATACAAATTCGACCGCGTTAGGACGTGAGTTCTTATGAAAAGACCAATGTTGTTTTCGTTTACACACTCAGCACTTTTTGTTCAATTGTTTATTAAAACTGCGCCATGGTTCCTTAGTTTTAAGGGATATTTTCACTTTTTGGAAAATTGACAAAATTGAAAACAAAATCTTTGCATCTTTGGACGATTTAAAAAACCTGAAAATTATCAAGCGTTACCAACGCGAAACGATTGGATATTTGGGGGAGTTCTGATGTTATCGTGATAGTTTGTGACATTACAAGGGTTGCTTATATAATGTTTAAAATACACCACTCACTGTACGGGTGACCGAGTGCTTTAATTGCTAGACTTTAACTTCAATGGTCAGTGGTTTGAGCCCAGTTGAGGAGTACTGTTTTTCTTTCTTTAATTGTAGTAATGCTTTTTACAGGAGCCATTCAGTTCCAATGTTTACATTTATCAAATTTAAAGCATTTAATGCCAAACTTCAATACATGCCAAAAATCTGTGAAATTGTCCCTTACACAGGTTGATCATGCTATATGCTCTTCGCAATAACTTAATCCATTTATGCCTAGCGTCTAGAAAAAAAGGCCTTGGCAAACAGCGTAGACCAAGATGAGACGCCGCATGATGCGGCGTCTCATCAGGGTCTGCGCTGTTTGCTTAAAGGAATTTCTGTTAGAAATATTCTAAATATAGAAACAAATATACTAGACATCCCTAATTTTGGAAATAAATTGATCCAATTTAAAAGGATGGGAGATTCCACTAGGCATACATGGGTTAAACTTGGTAATTACAAAAAAGCCCCCAGAAGTCCTCAAGTGGAAAATCGTTTGAATTAAAAAGTCAATGTGAAGCCAATGGTCTTAGAACGCAGTCATCGATTTAAGCTTTAGTAGACAATGGCTGAAATTTAATTGATTGAAACTCGAACTTTATGGCCGCTTAAGGCCAGTTGGTATTCAATTCATGTAGGTTAAGAACGTAGAAGTGAAAGCTCTGGAATTAACTGGAGAGAGATTTCTGAGAAAATTGTTAAATACTTCAGAAAATTGATTCCTTAATGCCCACTGAGGGCTTTTGAATATACTCGGAAAATTATGGTTGAATTCCGCTAAAAATAATGATCAGAATATAAATATAAATTTAAAGAAGTTTATACACAAAAAACAATAACGTAAGACAATAAACAATTAAAATCATTTAATTATGCATAGGATTTTTTTTCACCTCCTGACTTTCCATATTTTTGCGCGTGCGTTGTTGCTGAAAATGATATCTGAAACTGTTGACTCATATTTTGCGCATTTTACATTGTGCAAAGTTGCTTCTAGCATCCTGAACTTGTGTTGGACGCTCTGAGCCAGGTTCTTTACATGTCAATCGAATGTATGTTAGTGTATCTTAACACTATATATTCCGTGGAAGGCAAAATTTGTTATTTATATAAAGTATTTTCGCCTACTATGTCTTTATTTTCGTTCTCGCTCTAAGACATATCATCGGCGAATAAGTTACACTGAACAAATTATTTTTCTTATGAATTAACAATTATTTATATATATGCTCTAGTTATGTTACTTATCTTTGTAAATAATCTAAAGGCTGTATTAAGTTGCTTCATTTTGATCTCTTGTATGTGTATATACTCGATTGTACTTCATTGTTTATAATCTGTACTATATGTGATGCTCGTCATGAATGGAGGAAAATAAAAGTCTATCCATCATGTTCTACAGTCATCGTTTTAACAATATTTTTTCGCAAAACCCCACTAAAATATATATGTCATTAAATAGGACCGTTCAAATGTGGAACGCGACTTCCATTCATGATTTAAATTTAAGGACCGGTACTATCGATGTCTAAAATTCGAAATTCATTTTATTAAGTGAATAGTGACTAAATTTGTGGATTATAGTGTGATTGTCGAAATCTAAAATCATGCATGTACATATATTTGAAATTAAGTAATCCATAATATAAATGAGCCTCGCTCTGTGAAAAGGGGGTTTAAGGCATGTGCGTAAAGTGTCGTCTTAGATTAGCCTGCGCAGTACGCACAGGCTAATCAGGGACGACACTTTCCGCTTTTATGATATTTTTCGTTTGAAGAAAGTCTCTTCCTAGCAAAAATCCAGTTAAGGCGGAAAGTGTCGTACCTGATCAGCCTGTGCAGACTGCACAGGCTAATTTTGGACGACACTTTACGCACTTGCACTTAACCCTGTTTCATATACATATACACATTAACGTGACGCGTGTCTGTATTACACGTGGATATAGTGATATAAAGCACGTATACCACGCTTCCGCGCTTTACTTCCCAACTCCTAACCAACACACGTTTGGTTGGTTTGGTGGTACCATGCCGGCCGAGTGGCGTTTCTTCCAAGCCATCCGCCCCAGCGCAGCCATCCGCCCCAGCGCAGCCATTCGCCCCAGCGCAGCCATCCGCCCCAGCGCAATCGCAGGATGAGACGTTTTACGCTGCTCGAAAATGTAAAGTACGTTCATGTTATACGCAGTCAGTGCAAAAACGTCACCCATTCTGTACGAATTGACATCACACGTCATCGTTAATTACTTTCTACGATGATTAAACAACACGATGAAACAGCTTGATTTCATCGTAATTATAGACAATGTCCAGGTTTGCTTATTTAAAAAAAGAAGACATTATCTCAACGATTTCTAGAGTAGCATTAAGCGTTGAACTGGAATTTACCGGTACTTATGAACGTCGTCCTGTGAAAAGGGGGTTTAATGCATTTGCGTAAAGTGTCGTCCCAGATAAGCCTGTGCGGACTGCATAGGCTAATCTGGCACTAAACTTTACGCACATGCATTAAACCCTTTTTTCACATAGCGACCTGTACGTTTGGTCGTTTTGTTAAGTGCCTGAGAAAAGGTTCAATCTCAAACGATCTTGGGGCAGAATCAGTTCACCAGTATGTATCATTAAAAGTCATGGTCACCAGTATCATCATCTTCGTCATCATCAGCTGCACCAGCAAAACAACAACGGCAGTGGCACTAGTAGGGACAATAACAGCAACAGCAACAAAATCATCATCAGCAACAACTTCAGTAGCGAAATAGTAGCAGAAATCGCTACAGCAGTAGTATTAGCATCCTTTACATCTTCATCATCTTCTTTCTAGTACTTATCATCATCATCATTATCGTCATCATCATAATCGTCGTCGTATTGTTCACCGGGTTGGGCTGGCATTTGTTCTACACGTGTAAGTCCCCTTCATCGATTGGACTCGACTCTTCGTTGTAATTTACTAATATTTGGTTATGAAAAACATTATCTGCACATACTGCAAGGTGCACACGTCAAGTGTCACCTGCGCTTCCGGCAAAATGCGTGCTCAAAGAATAATGCAAGTCATTTTCAAAACATCATTGTAAAAGATTGCATACATCTTGTTTTGTATCATGTTAAAAAAACACCCAAATTCGAACAATTATTGTTTTCAACTTTCTGCGGCTGCACGTTTCAAACCACGCCCAATTCGTCGTGGAATTAAAACCGGTCTTCGGTTCGTTGTAAATGCACACGGCCATTTAAAGATTAAACCGTGCAATTAAGTTGTTTCTCCTCCACGCGATGCACGAGAACATGGCGATAGGAATCTCGTTTTAAAATCCCCCATGGTGCCATTAAAACGACATAAAAGCAGTTATTTTGCATGCGAAAGGTAATTATTATGTAATTTGCGCGCAGCGAATAGGTTTTAATTTCACCGATTTCGCCGCAATGCCTGTCGAAGACGAAAGCGCAGTCGCAGACGAGTATGGCATTGACAATACTTGAAAATATTGAAATTTATGATTTAGCAAAAAAAACACACAAAAAAAACAACGTTAAAACAGTGTAGGGACACGGCGTTGCATGGGTGCACGTTTTTGTGTGCGTGTTTCTGAAAGTTTGTTAGATCATTTTGACCTTATGTAGTATAGTATGCACGGGGATCCAAATTGGGCGTAGTAACCCTACTTTTTGTCACTTTTTAGATACGCATGGCTTGTTCGAGCCGAATTGCATATCCATATTATTTGAAAGTTTTTTATTGCATTTGATTGATAGGTATGATCTATTGAACTAGAGTGCTTTAGAGGTTGATAACTGTTTCGAATTTCCAAACGCAACATGACCATTTGTATTAGAAGTGTAAGAACTATATGTGTCGCGTTCTGAGAAAACTGGGCATAATGCATGTGCGTAAAGTGTCGTCCCAGATTATCCTGTGCAGTCCGCACCGGCTAATCATGGACGACACTTTCCGCTTTTATGACATTTTTCGTTTAAATGAAGTCTCTGCTTAGCAAAAATCCAATTTAGGCGGAAAGTGTCGTCCCTGATTAGCCTGTGCGGACTGCACAGGCCAATCTGGGATGACACTTTACGCACATGCATTTTGTCCAGTTTTCTCAGAACGCAACTCATATGACTTCGTGGTAATACTGCATACGAATGACATACTTCTTTAGAAAAAACAGAAACTGGACATTTTTATTTTTATTTGCTAACACATTTGTATACGGATGATATCTATATGCTTGGATGAATCTACTTTCTTCTTAAAGCGTCGAATTTAATAGTTTACTATTTATGTCTGAAGCACACATTTATTTCATCTCTCAAAGTCTGATAATTTTCTCATTATGAATTGATATACGCATGCATGTTTATTCCCCGGAGCGCTGTGATATATACGAACTTTTCGGAGCGAGAGGGCCGGTGGCTAGCCATCGATTTGATCCGAAACACATTTCGCGGACATCGCAGCGAAATGAGATATTTTTAAAATATTCTTTATCATCATATCAGTTTTCCCCGCTCCCGATGTCCATTAGTTTTGTTGACCGAGTCTTGCGCCACTGGGAAATGGCGCTCTCTATTTTGATGGATGGAGAATGTCCAAGCGTTAAACAGACACGAATTCATTTCCGTTCATCTATTTTTGTAAAAACTCCCATAATGCAATAAAGTATTCCTAATTACTTATATTTTCTAGAAATTATTCAGCGCACGAATTTGTGTGTCGATGTCGACAAAAAGAGTGGCCGAATTGGAATTTTCAACTGGACAAGAAGAACGCACTTGAAATTCATGTCGCCTGATGCTTTGCCTTCAGTTACTGCGGCCAATACGATTACTTTGGGTCCATTTTAAGAACGTGGCGTGGCATAATCGCCATTAAAGATCCAGACGCCAGAGATATGTAACTTTAAAATGGCAATTAATTCTTCATTCTGTTCTATAAATGCATACATGCACGCTACATAATATTTCGCCCCTTGGTGCAAAAAAGGCACCATTTGAGATTTAAATTAAATGTCACATTGTATCTTTTTTCACCAATTGGGAGATTTGAATTTTGCGGTTTCATGTACAAACCTCTTTATTGAAACAAACTCATTAATAGTTATTTACTCAGGTTCCATAATAAAGCAGCTTCCCCAATATCTCTTAAAATACATCAGGTACTGGTTCTTCCCAGGAAACGTACTAAAATTGTCTTTAAAAGCCACCGGCTTTCCATGCAATCAAGCTTAAATTAAATTTAAAAGGGGTTACACTTATATTGTCTCGTTTGCAAAAATAACAATAAATTTATTATATAAAACAAAAGCGAAAATATTTGAATCACAAAAGAAAGGTTATGAAAGTAAAATGAAAACAAGTGCATTTTATTACCCGTTGTGTATATACTACAGGCGACCATGTCAAAATAATATGCGATTCCTCGAAAGTAATTATTGTATTTTTACACTGGCCATAATTACATGTAAGTCACTTTTTAAGACTCCCGATCGCCCGACGTCGCCACATTCTCCCCTCATTAGTCACCGGGCGGCATTTAAAGACGAGCGAACAATTTGATTGTCTTCAAATGACAGATTTAAAAGAACTACAATACATCAAGCCGACAATAAAGTGTCAAATTGAGAGGTAGCTTGTCACAATTTCACCAAAGTACAAACTGACCAATTCGCACGGTTTGAGGAAATAACTGTGAAATTTATGTTGATATTTATGACACTATTTATGTCGCGTTCTGATAAAACTGGGCATAATGCTTGTGCGTAAATTGTCATCCCAGATTAGCCTTTGCAGTCCGCACAGGCTAATCAGGGACGACAATTTCCGCTTTTATGACATTTTTCGTTTAAATGAAGTCTCTTCTTACCAAAAATCCAATTTAGGCGGAAATTGTCGTCCCTGATTAGCCTATGCGGATTGCACAGGCTAATCTGGGATGACAATTTACGCACAAGCATTATGCCCAGTTTTATCAGAACACGACACATTTATGCGTCGAAAATTGTCGGAATGGATAGAGATTTGCATTATTTTATTGCTGTTCTTTGCTCTCTGATATTTCTTACTTATTTCGTGCATGTTTCTGAATGACCAAACACAGACGAGCGTAAAATTGTGTGTAATTTTTGGGTTACTCGTTAACTTAAAAAAAAATAATAGTTTGGTAGCCTTTTGCTGATCTGCTTTAATTTGACCATTTATGGTTATATTGACACACCTTTGGCGAACAAGCCTACCTTTTGGTAACATTGTATTCAGCGTGTTATTGGTAACTCGTTTGATTATGTGAGTATTTTGGATACGGTGTTGATTTTTTTTTTTAATGCGAATGTTACTTAGCAACATGGTGCATGTTATTGTGTACACAAAATTGTCCAGAGTTAAACCACGCCTGATCTGTTGTTATAAATGAACCTCGCTTCGTGAAAAGGGGGTTTAATGCATGTGCTTAAAGGTTCGTCCCAGATTAGCCTGTGAAGTCCACACAAGCTAATCAGGGACGACACTTTCCGCCTAAACTGGATTTTCGTCAAGAAGAGTCTTCCTTGAAACGAAAAATACAATTCTCGCGAAAATGGTCGTGCCTGATAAGCCTGTGCGGACTAATCTGGGACGAAACTTTACGCACATGCATTAAAATTTGAGCGCTGGAACCGGATTTTGAAGGCCTTTGCAAACAGTTTGGATCCAGATGAGACGCCACAGAACGTGGCGTCTCATCTGGATCCAAACTGTTTGCTATTCTGATAGTATTCTTTGAAAAAAGTGAAGAAAATGCTCATTTTAGAAATTCAGCAGACGACATTTTAGCAGACAACAAATTTCCCAGCATGCAAAGGGTTAAACCCCCTTTTCAAAGAGTGAGGCTGTATTTGTGTCCTTGTTAGCAGATAGCAAACAGTTCACACAGTAGTTATTATAGTTTTAGTGTATTGTCATAAAGTTGTAAGGGTCGAATTTTCCATAATAATTTAGTAATATTTAAGAGGCGACCTAATAAACGCCGGATCCAGAGGGACTGGCTTTAGTCTATGGCACTCTTAACGACTCTTTCTGGACATTTCCACAAAGCATCTTTATTAGACGCTACGTATTGAAATTATGTTTATATGACCGCGGCCATATTAAGAACAATAATTAAGCATCAATCTATAATGTGACCCAAAGATGAAATAAAATATCGGAGTTACAAAATGAGATTTTCCAAAAGTGTGTATTTATTAAGACTTAGTTTTTTAATTGGATAAAATTTAATTGGATAATTGTAAAAAATTTCATCCCTGAATTATATCAAAATATTGTTCTTTCAACTATCAACTGTAACAGCAGTGATGCTTAATATAGCCGAACAATAAAAATAAAACAATGATGCGTTGTCAGGAGTGTTACATGCAAATGAAGGGTGACCAATACACAATTTACGCGTGGATATCGCTCTGGGAAACGGGGGTTTGATGCATGTACGTAAAGTTTCGTCCCAGATCGACCAGGGACGACACTTTCCATTTTTATTTTATTTTTTGTTTAAAGGAAGACTCTTCTTGACGAAAAACCAGTGTAGGCGGAAAGGGTCGTCCCTGATTAGCCTGTGCGGAATGCACAGGCTAATATGGGACGATACTGTACGCACATGCATTAAACCCTTTCCACAGAGCGAGGCTCAAATATATACGGAACATGTCGTGTTTATGGAATCGAAATAGGATTAATTGATCCCTGAGAATAGACTGCTAAAACTAATGTCATGGTCGACCAAACCCTTTTTTATTTTCTTACCAACCCTATCGTAATTGAATAAATCTTTAGTTTTTATCTTATGTAATTGAAAAAAGTGAGCGCGTTATAGAAAGAGCAACGAAGGAGCAAAGTTAATATAATATATAACTGCATGTACATGTATTTCTACATTTGACCAAAAAACCCGACTGTAACTTACTCACTATACCTCTTCTACGTGAACATTCTGTATTCTTAGAATAGTTCAATATAAATATCTGGCAAGGGTCCGTCAGTTTTAATCAACAGTTAGACGCTTAATAATTTTCATCACATGGGCACAGTTTCTTATCATTTAAGTTTTAAGTACAAAGTAAAAAATAGCTGCTAAGGGAGTACTATGAACAGAAGAGACGAGGCGATGTTCGATGTCTACAGTACGTTCACGGTTTCATGTCACCCCAGAGCCGCATTAACAACAAAATAATGATTGATCGTCACTTTATTACATACATATTGAGTCAAATTGCTACCCTAAAGTTAAAGAGTAGGCTTCGAAATGTCCAAGTGGTTCCCCAAATTGAATTACAGGCAATTTGGGTTTTTATTTCATTCACAAATGAAAAAATATTGTCCTCAAGTGATTGACAATCACAGTCCCCCCCCCCATCCAAAAGGACAGCATTATAACGAATTGCAAAGTATGAAATTGTAAAATCATGGTCTTTCGCATTAAAGTCAATTAATTTAATAGCAGCTCTAAATTAAATTGACCAACTCCTGTTTTAAATTGGCTAATTATGTTGGTAGAGAGCTGGACTACACAATCTGTGGAACGGGGCTCGATCCGCGGCGTGGCTTCGTAAATTGTTCGGGGATTTGTTCGTGAAATCCTTTCTACGGCAGTTCTCACCTTGCCTCGGATTCAAGTAGGACAGTTTTCAGGTACTGGCATACTTGTAAGTATATGCGCTTCTTACTGGTAGATCAGCTAACTCATTTTAAACATAAAGTGTTTCCAACACCTCATCATCGTCGTCGTCGTCATAGTATAATACTGATAATCGTGATAAAAAAAGTTGTGATCACGTTTATCAAAATATGCCGAAGGCGAACATCTTTGACACTCCGCCCCCGTACCTCCGCAAACAAAACTCCCCATTATGAACAAAACTCTAAGCCCACCTTAAAATTATAAAACATGCAGATGAAACAAATTTTAAGATTTTACAAGGTGATTTGAAGACAACCGTTTATTTGCCCCTCCCCCCCCCTCTCCCGGGGCGTTCGAGGCATTCGCTGAAACATAGGAACAGATGTGTTAACAGTTTTTTCTTCAGTTCATCAATTATCTACAGCTTCGAAGACACGATAACAAATCGAAATCGAAACTTATCTGATGACGTCACGAGCGTTACGTAACATCTCAACACCACGCGCCACGTGGGAATAGATACAACCGACAAAAGCATCTGCATCCATTCAGTTCAGATAACGGAAATTATTCCCTGGACAAAGAAAATCGATCAATGTTCTATTTGCTATTTTGATTTACGGCTTAAAATCGATTGTATCCTCTGCATTTTTCTGTACTTTATACAGATAAGGGTCATTAAATTTGAATGGCAAATAGAGAAATAGCCCGTCTGGCGTTTGTTTGGACAAGTGGCTATGGGCGATTTAAATGTCGTTGACGGTTCCGGTTTCGCGACATTAAAACTGGCAGAGGGTTCCACTTTGTGGACTGTTAGTTCTATACAGTGATTTTATTTATAGAAAATGAATCGTGCTCTGTGAAAAGGGGGTTTAATGCAAGTGCGTAAACTGTAGTCCCAGATTAGCCTGAGGACTGCACAGGCTAATCTGGGTTGACACTTTACGCACATGCATTAAACCCCATTTTCACAGAGCGAACCTCAAATATTTAGTAAGCACATTGACTGTCCACATGTTCGTAAGAATGTTTTTGACAAATTTTATCTCATTGTTTGAAATGTCGTTTGATATTGCTGTTATATTAAACCGCAAGGAGTTTTGTTTCTGAATGTCAATAAATTAATGATACGTTTGAAAGTAGTCTAAACATCGCATATATATTAACGATTTAAAACGACGACCGTACAGTAACGAATACACATGCAATTAAAACCATTGAAGGGTATTGATTTTTTTTAAATATATTTAATGACTTGTTTCTTTTTTAAAGTTAATGGTCTTTATTGGATGAACGCTATCAAAATTCACATACACGCGCTTGTTTTCTGCATAATATCGGCGTAAAATAATCAAAAGCAAAGGTCATCAGAGACCTGTGCTTTTTTATGAAAACGCATATTTCGCCCTTTTATTCTCCCATAAACCCATCAAAAATCGGTAAAAACGCAACTGGTGATTGACAGCTAATACTGCTACGTGACACTTATTTAATGCAGTTGTACGGTCAGTTAAAATGAACAACACCGAAGTATTTTCTAGAAATTCAAATTTTCACCGCTTCCTGAAATGACTGATGGCCGTTACTTGTCAAAACAAAGGCAAAACATGACTTTTGCAATTTTTTACGACGTACAAATGGACAATTGATGTATTTTCATTACCATCTTGTACATTTTAGAAGGGTCAAGTTTGACATTATGTCAAACTTTGGCCGTATCAAATGTAGCGATTTGCATAGAGTATTTACATATGTTTATTTATAGGACATTATTGTCTGTTTCCAATTGGTCATTTGTGTCCAGTTTAGCAATAAATTTATGCAAAAAATATGACTAGATATACAGGAAACTAAAGTTTACATAAAAGTACGTTAAGAGCGTGAGTACTCAAAAATAAAACTGTAAAAAATAAAACCCAATACGGACACATCTACTATAATATACATTTAAAATATTCGGATACACAACTAATTAAACAGAATCCATAAATAAACTAATACAGTTCTTTGTTGTATTTTTTGTCTTGTTGTTGTTGTTTCTTGCACTTGTATTGTGACTGTTCGCCGTTAACCGTGAAGCACATGTCTATTTAAATATTGTATAACTAAAGATACATGTATAGTGTTCCTCTTACAGCATACATGTATGCCTGAGATGTAAATAAAGTTGTGTTCTGTTCTGTTCAATAAAACAAACAAACACCAACATATAGATAAAATACATGCATAATTAACGAGTTTGTCACACGCGTCTCTTGCGAAGAGTTACATAAAATTATTCGAAGATGCTGGGCGCTTAATTCGCAGATTACCTTTGATTCGTGGTAGCGGCACTTATTGAAAATCTTAATTCCCCGGTTGTATGTTTAAAGCAAATCGTATTATAAATTCGACCCAACTGTCGGCCATCGATTTTCAGTCTTTGAAGTTGCCTCGGCTAGTTAACCAGTTATTAATTGAATATGTAACATCTGTCTAAGACTGGGATGACGCACGGCTGAATATATTACACAATAAAATCATTAAACATTCATTGCGAGTGAAAAGTTTTATTGCTGTGTAACCATTATAGTGTAATCTAACCGCAATGATTATTAAATACTAATTTTCGTCGACTTTCTTAGGAAGTATCATCTGTAGGTGAACATGTATTATTTACAGCTGCTCTGGCGATGGTGAGGTCCAAAGCACATACAACATTTAAAGCAGTGACCTTATATCATTTTAAGCAATACGTTCTTTCTTTATTACAAACACGTCTTGGGTGATGATGATGATGATGATCATCACCATCACCATCACCACCATCACCATCACAACATCATCATCTTCATCATCATCATCATCACCACCACCACCAAAAGCAACACAATCATCGTCACCACCACCACCACCACAACCAATACCACCACCACAACCAATACCACCNTTCTCATCATCATCATCATCATCATCATCATCATCATCATCATCATCATCATCATCATCATCATCATCAACAACAACATCATCAACAGCAGCAAACAGCAACAGCATCAGCATCATTATCATCATAATCAACGTTTTTTTTGTGTACAAACAAACAATATATGTCTAGGACCATGTCATAACAAATCTACATACGCACACCACACACTATTAAACGGTCTCAATGAGCTATTATGAATTAAATAGAACAACATTAATGCTGCTGCGAGTATGAGCGTGCTTCTTTATTGAAACTTCCTGATTATCTTCCAGTATCCGAGTAAAACAAACAACTGCAGCCAATTGTATAATTCACTCGACGATCCGATCCGAGGTCTTCGAAACATTATTGAATGTATTGACGCAGTAAACATCCGTTAAAAACGAAAACAAACATCTTAAAATAGGATGGAATTGACATTTATTGTCATCAAAATCGATTGGAATGGGTTTAAAGCGGCGTATAGCTACCAACATTTAAGCCTTGACCGGAGGTCGTTTGGTTAATTGGTTTCTCTGTAATAAAGTACGCAGAAAGAACTAATAATAAAAAAATAAAACAATGACCCACTTGATTGACGATGATTTATCGTATATACTACTGTTTGTTTGATGTTTGTGTAATTCTCTTATAAATAAGCTCACATGTTATTACAAAATGTTATTACAAAATGTTATTGTTTTGTAACCTGTGAAAACGAATAAAGTACTGTTCTGTTCTGGTCTGTTCTGTTCAAACTAATAAATAATAAACATTATGAGATTACTCGGAATGCAAGCAACTATGCCTGTTACTAAATGAGCCGCAGTCTGTGAAAACTGGGCTTAATGCATGTCCGTAAAGTGTTGTCCCAGATTAGCATGTGCAGTGCGCGATATATAAGAAACGACACAGTTATAAAGGAATCTTCTGAAATGTCTTCATAGAAATTTGTCACCGTCATAGGCCGCTATTTACTAGTGATTAATGTAACTTCACGTAATATTTGTACGTCTTACATTCTTGACCGTCATTTTGATCAAAGTTTAGGACTATAAAACATGCGTCCATTTCTTGAGGTTATATATCTCGTTTAGCTTGACGGTTTCTTGGAACACCTCTATTTACTCAATTTGTAATTTGCTCGGATATTTGTAGATCATCCCACATTTTAAATCGACGCATTTCCCAGTATCGATAATCGTCAATTAAAATTCTAGAATTCTGACTCCGACAAGCTAGAATGCACTCATTTCGCAAGAGTTTCACATGACCAGGCTTTTGAAAACAACTGTTACACGTCGATTCCGAAGTCTTTTTAATTCGCGCTAACTAATCGATCCGCCATTAAAAACTCTCTTAATGCGTTAATTCTCATCATTTACAAGTGGTGTATATTTTACAACGATCCGCGGCGAGACAGATGGTGATGTCGTTTTTAAGATGAAAATCAATTTTCACAAACAAACTCTGATTTATAACTTCAGTTTCTGAGCTGTTAACATCATCACGTTGGCAAACCTTGACAGTTTAAGTTTTATTTTTTCCTCTCCATTTACCCTTACGTCTAATTTCGTTGCGGGGGTCGGGATGGGTGTATTTTTTTCGCATCATCTTTGAGTCGGGAGGAGGGTTGTTTAGTACCGGTCTTGGTTTAAGCATCAACAGCAGCAGCTGCAACAACACCCTGGGGCGACGTGCACAAAACATATTGTAGTAATGGTAGTAGTAGTAGTAATAGATGAAGCCGAAGCAGCAACAGCAGCAGTAGTATTAGAAGCAGATAAAGTAGTTGTAGAAGTAGAAGTGGTAGTTGTAGTAATTATAGTAGTCGTAGTAGTAGTAGTAGTAGAAGTAGTAGAAGTAGTAGTAGTAGTAGTAGTAGTAGTAGTAGTAGTAGTAGCAGCAGCAGCAGTAGCAGTAGCAGCAGCAGCAGCAGTAGCAGTAGCAGCAGCAACAGCAGAAGCAGCAGCAACAGCAGCAGTAGCAGTAGCATGAGCAGTAGCAGTAGTAGTAGCAGTAGCAGTAACAGCAGCAGCAGCAGAAGTAGTAGTAGTAGCACCAGTAGAAGAAGCAGCAGCAGGAGCAGCAGCAGCAGGAGCACCATCATCAGTATTGGGAGTAATCGAAGTGATAGTAAAAGTGAGGCAAGTAGTGTAACAGCATTAATGAGAAAGTCATACGTTGAATTTGTTACAATTTGTAATAGCTGTACACCTAAAGGGAGACAACCTTGACATCGCAGGCGGTCGGTTTAAAAGAACTATATTTCAGAGCCTGCTTGTTTCCGATAGACAGCGCTTTACTGAGCTAAACTCGACTTAAACATAACAACGCTATCTCTCTCAAGCACAAAGTTAGAATCTTATTCAACTTAATGGTTGCGTACACAATTTTGAACGAAAGGAACCGTCCGTCTGGTCCTGAATAACCATAGCAACCGAGTGTGTGTGCGTGTGTGTTTGGAAGTTAATGAGGTCCTTCCGTTCAAGGTGCTGCATTATGTTAGGACCTGGAGTACGTCCTTACAATCAAACCTAATTGTGTCGCGTTCTGAGAAAACTGGGTATAATGCATGTGCGTAAAGTGTCGTCCCAGATTAGCCTGTGCAGTCCGCACAGGCTAATCCGGGACGACACTTTCCGCATAAACTGGATTTTTGCTAAGAAGAGACATCATTTAAACGAAAAATGTCATAAAAGCAAAAATTGTCGTCCCTGATTAATCTGGGATGACAATTTACGCACAAGCATTATGCCCAGTTTTCTCAGAACACGACACAATTTACAACTACACTATTTTTTAATATATACCTGAAATTTTTCGCTATTTATTTTTAATGAAAGGCATTCGATTTTGGTGGGTTCTTATATGCTATAGGAGAAATCCGGAGTACACGGAGGAAACACCACCCGCCCGGTGGACCAAACTCATATGTGTCTTGTTCTGAGAAAACTGGACATAATGCATGTGCGTAAAGTGACGTCCCAGATTAGCCTGTGCAGTTCGCACAGGCTAATCAGGGACGACACTTTCCGCATTTATGACATTTTTCGTTTAAATGAGCGAAAATCCAGTTTATGCGGAAAGTGTCGTCCCTGATTAGCCTGTGCGGAATGCATAGGCTAATCTGGGACGATACTTTACGCACATTCATTTTGTCCAGTTTTCTCAAAACGCGACACATATGCACCGAAAGTGGGGTTTGAGTGCGGGTCGCATAGCTGAAAGTAATCGAGAATTCTCAGAACATTTAAAGGGTAAATATATAACAGTAATAATTCAAAATGTTCGACAAGAAGAGATGACGTGTCCATGATTACAATTACTTGGAAGTAACTGATAAAATATAAAGGACTAGATGAAAGCTTCACACAAACTATTTTACAGTTTGATAGCATCCAGATCTTTCCCGGATGCAGGGGACGACTTCAATCTCCATCAAAATATAACCGTCTGTTCTTAAACAAAAACTGTTTTAACTCTTGTATATAATGAAAACAACGTTTTCTATTATATCATTTAATACATTTTTTGAAAATTATATTTCTTTTTATCGTTGTTTATCGACCAAATGAGTCGCGTTCTGAGAAAACTGGCCATAATGCATGTGCGTAAAGTGTCGTTCCAGATTAGCCTGTGCAGTTCGCACACGCTAATCCAGATTAGCATGTGCAGTCCGCACAGGCTAATAAGGGACGATACTTTCCGGCTTAAGTCGATTTTCGCTAAGAAGAGACATCATTCAAACGAAAAATTCCATAAAAGCGGAAATTGTGGTCCCTGAATAGCCTGTGCGGATTGCACAAGCTAATCTGGGACGACACTTTACCCACAAGCAGTATGTCCAGTTTTCTCAGAACGCGACACAAATTATCTGACAACTATTTCTGCAATTAATGTTTGATCTATATTTTATAATACTTCGTTGTAAACATGGAAGTTAAACAAGCGTAGTTTGTTTTCTTTGTGTAAAGCAACATCAGTTTGTATCTTGTCAGAACTGTGGTTTTAAATGGACGAACAAACGAACTTACGCCATTGCTCATGACTCCCCAAGGCGGGGGTAATATACTCGTACGTCTGAAATCTCAAGAATTTTTAACCGAGTTGAAAAAAAAAATACGAATACGTAAGCCAGTTTTTCATTTGTTTTTCACAAGGCCTGTTAATATTGCTGACATGAAGGGGACTAAATATACGAAGGATCGTTGGAAATCATATACCGAACGAGATACAAAAACAAATTGTTTATTGAAAAGTTACAAATATGTCATTAAGCTCAACACAAGGTGGTGTCGCCAAAAAGAACACAAAAAAGCATAAAGAATCGGTTTTACTTGTTACAAGTGTATTTTCATAGATATACACAAATAACACAATGAACGTTGTTTATCCAATTATGGGTAAGATGGCTTTATTTTCAACATTATTTTTTACGTATTACCGTTTATCGTATTATATGCATATTTGGACTTCTTATGCACAGTCATGCAATTTCTTAATATTGTGAAATTACACGATTTGTCAATCCCATGTGTCAGAACTCAATTTGTTGTTTATTAGCCGATGAACAACGATAAATAAGATAGGAGCCTCGCTCTGTGAAAAGGAGGATTAATGCATGTGCGTCAAGTGTCGTCTCAAATTAGCCTGTTCAGTCCGCACAGGCTAATCAGGGACGACACTCTCCGCCTTAACTGAATTTCGTCAAGAAGAGTCTTCCTTTAAACAAAAACATACATAAAAGCGGAAAGTGTCGTCCCTGATTAGCCTGTGCGGACTGCATTAAACCCCCATTTTAAAGAGCGAGACTCATATGTTAAGTATGAACAGTTGTCAAATCGACGGTTCTGGACATTCAGTGCCTTTTTGAAGCTGGGCTACACTGTGTTCTCTGGGCTTGGCCAAAGTAGAATTGATCTTGAAAAATAAACGTTTGAAAACATTGAAACACATGGAGACACCATGTTTAGTTACATACGTTTGAATCATATGAGTCGCGCTCTGAGAAAACGGGGTTAAATGCATGTGCGTACAGTGTCGTCCCAGATTAGCCTGTGCAGTCCGCACAGGCTAATCAGGGACGATTCTTTCCGCCTAAAATTGATTGGCGTCAAAAAGTGTGTTCCTTTAAACCAAAAATACAATACGAAAGTGTGTTCCCTGATTAGTCTGTGAGGACTGCACAGGCTTATATGGGACGACACTTTACGCACATGCATTAAACCCCTTTTTCACAGAGCGAGGCTCATGTATATGTTTAACACTTGGACTAACCCTAACCAATCAGTTCTTGGACTTCATAATGTGGTTTAAACTAAGACTCAAAAAAGAAGACCAGACTTAAACTAAAACATGAATGAAATACTCATATTTAGAATGCAGACATTTTAGTCTGAAGAATGAATAATATATTGATAGCATAGATTGAATAATAGACTGAGACTCAAGAATGAATGAAAGACGGATAATTTAGAATAGACTGGGACTCAATAATGAAGGAACGATTAATGCTTTAACCCTTTGAGCGCTGGAACCGGATTTTGAAGGCCTTTGCAAACAGTTTGGATCCAGATGAGACGCCACAGAACAGAACGTGGCGTCTCATCAGGATCCAAACTGTTTGCTATTCTGATAGTATTCTTTGAAAAAAAAATCAAAGAAAATGCTAATTTTAGAAATTTAGCAGACAACATTTTAGCAGTCGACACATTTCCCAGCATGCAAAGGGTTAACATATAGAATAGCCTGAGACTTACGAATGAAGGAAATAGATATAGGTTAGAATGAAGAATACACTGAGGCTCAACAATAAATAAAAGACATACTCTTAGAATGAAGAAAAGATTAAAACTCAAGAATGAAGAAACTACATATACTTTAGAATGAAGAATAGACCGAGACTCAATAATGCATAAAATAACTTTACTTTAGAATGAAGAATATACTGAGACTCAATAATGCATAAAATAACTTTACTTTAGAATGAAGAATAGACTGAGACTCAATAATGCATAAAATAACTTTACTTTATAATGAAGAATAGACTGAGACTCAATAATGCATAAAATAACTTTACTTTAGAATGAAGAATAGACTGAGACTCAATAATGCATGAAATAACTTTACTTTAGAAAGAAAAAAAGGCAGAGACTCAATTATGCATAAAATAACTTTACTTTAGAATGAAGAATATACTCAAGAAATAAGATAAGACAATATCCATACTATACATAGACTCAAAAGCAAATAACGTGTATTAATTTTGCAATTATGTAAGTGCCACTGTTGCAAAAGTACATCGTAATAAATAAACATGTTATACTTTGAGTAGGCGAACACAACGCCAGAAACAAATTAACAGTTTTAAGAATATACTGTATTCGTTGTTTATGAATGTGTCATGATATCGGTGCTGTTGATTTTCACAATTTAAGGGCCAGTGTCCAGTAAACATGCCTCATTTAAACAGCATCATCTGCCGTTTCTGTTCTTACATTCCTTGTTCATGTTGTTCATGTTGAAATATGCAGGCCTGCAAATGCAAACAGATCTATTGACTACGGGTTGATATTGGAATTATTGAAAAAGGGAATTCATGTGCGTAAAGTGTCGTAAAGTGAACACAGGCTAATCATGGTCGACATTTTCCACCTAAACTGGATTTTCGTCAAGAAGAGTCTTCCTGTAAACGAACGATACAATATAAGTTGAAAGTGTCGTCCCTGATTAGCCTGTGCGAACTGCATAGGCTAATCCGAGACGACACTTTACGCACATGCACTAAATTTCTCAGAGCGCGTCTCATAAATTGTTTGTTGTTTTCTTAGTACATATTAGAACTGAGGTTGGATCATTGACAGACAAGAAGGCGCAAAATATGAAAGAAAAGGGAACAAAACTGTATGAATCAGATAAATCAGATTTGTGGTCGTAGTGCATTGCGGACAAAACGACAAACGAATATTTTAACGGTTTAAAAGGTCGCAAACAATTATTTTGATAAACTTTCTGTAGCCTTAAGCCCAGGCTGAGTACACTAGTTTTGTTTTAAACTATCTCCGCTGACAACAGCAATGCATCTTTTTCACCTTAAATGGCTATTTGAAAAATGTAAATTGTCTTCAGGCGCTTGAAAGTTGAAAATTACAATTTTCACTTCGCTTTAACCTGATATGATCATTAATAACCGGCGTCTTGTTGTTTTAACCCGTTTATGCCTTGTGGACTCTCCCATCCTTCTTAATTGGATAATTTATTTCCAAAATTAGGGATGTCTAGTATATTTATTTCTATATTTAGAATATTTCTTACAGAAAAATTCCTTTAAGCAAACAGCGCAGACCCTGATGAGACGCCGCATCACGCGGCGTCTCATCTGGGTCTACGCTGTTTGCCAAAGCCTTTTTTCTAGACGCTAGGAATAAATGGGCTAAAGACGTAGAAAGGCAGTGTTTTGTTTCAAACGTAGGAAGAGACAAATGAAGTAGGAATTACAAAATTAATGTGTCAGTAAATTATAACTGGCTTTTAAGAAATTTTTGTTTTCATAGACTTTTTTATGTTTTTTATTTTTTAAATGATGAATTAATAGAAATAAAATGTTCATTTGAATATGCAGTGCTTGTATGTACGCCGTTGACTATTTATAGTGTTTTGAACCGCTGCGTCTTTTAAAAGATAAATGGTCTAAAAAGTGTTATTTTATTTTTGTAAGTTATTCTTTTGTTCTCCATATTTGTTTTCAAACCTGTGATTTTGAGCTCCGATTTCTGTTCAATTGAGCTCATGTACAGATAACAATATACAGACAGGCTATAAACCGTACTTAGTTTCAAACAAGGACCAATTCGATACAGTATTGAGTTAAAAAAACTGCGTGTCAATACACCTATTATAAATATATGATAATATCATGTTCATCATGTATGAATAAATTTGAAGTGTTAAGGATAAAGTACTGTTAAGGCGTTTTCTAACGAAATAATCTAGTCCACGAAATTTTAAGAAAGACCCTCGTGCAATCTGCATCCTGCCGACAAACTGACCTTACTTCATTTACGAATGAAGGTATTTTTTTATAATGTTCGAAATTAAAACTCAACATGAGAATTACTTTTTAAGACATTTAGAATTTACAGATCGTTTAAATATTATACAATTAAAGTGTATTCATTAACTTTATATCAAATCTTTTTGGAAAAAAATGTCCGTAAGAAATAACTGGTTTGTTTTTACTATCATTGCCAAAAAAATAGGTAACTTACGTATTTTTTACTTCACAAAGTTTCAGAGTACGTGTATGTTAAAAAAATGCACGATTCATCAATTTTAAGGTTAAATTGTCACCGATTTTCGCCTCCATTTAAGTGATGTCCAGCGTCGTTTTCCCTTTCTTTCCAGCGAACGCGAGCAACCGAAACACCGTGTGCACTGCTGCGATATTACCAGATACTGGCGAACTGAGCAAACTGAGGGCAAACAAAACAGATTTTCGAGTATTTTGTTTTATATTCATGTTTCTATAGAGTCTGTTGCATCACGTGTGTAGGTTCGTAGTATTCCGTTGTCATTGCATCAGTGTGATGTTGTTCTGGATGGAATATTTTAAAATTATCCCCAATTTATATTATACTAGTCTTGGTGCGGGGATAGTTTAAATCCCAGGGGCATGTTTTCAACAATCTCAGTAGTGGACCACAAGACGACGTAACACACCAAATATAAAAGCCATTACCCTTGTGGTTTCAGAGAAGATTACTTTCAAAGATTTCATTTAAACATATTTTATTTTTTTAAGCTTCGGTGACCTACATATTTAATTGACGATTTGAAAAAAATAGAAAGATGGTCGACCAAGGATCATTCCTGTGAAGTGTCATTTGAATCGGTCCAGCGATTCAGGAGGACAAGTCGTTCAAAGAAAACTTTTAATGCACGCACTCACGGACTGACGGACGGCGAACGACGGACAGCACGGTATCCGAAAAGCTCCCCATGAGCACTATGCGCTCAGTTGAACTTTCATCTACACATGTGGTGTCTATTGAACATCAAATATACTATTAGCCTAACAATTACAAATTATTTTAATCTACAAATTGGGTCACTGTTGACCAATAATTTCGTATACTTAAGCCTAACACTGAAATATAAGTTTATTCTACAAATAGAGCCTTTATTCATCAACAAATTCGAACATTTAAGCCTTCAAATTAAAGTGCGTTTATATATTTAACAAGTGCGGTCATTATTAATCAACAGATTCGTACACGTAAGCCAAATACACGAATGTTATTTTTTATTAGTTATGTTCTAAAAGAGATAAGATGTTAAGTCCCATTTTGAGTTAATTGACTCTTAAAACATCGTAACTTAAAACATCGTAACTTAAAACATCGTAACTAAAAACATCGTAACAGTCGCTGCTAAGACACACAAAACATCTATTGCCTGTTTGTGTGCAGATGTTGAAATATGTATTCCTGGATTCCCATCTATTCTTTATTCCCATGCATACAACTGCGTGATGAATAGAGCTGGCCTATGTAGAAACCATGAAAGACATGTCAATTACCTTGGCCCTGACACGGCATAATTAATGAGTAAAATAAAGAAAAGTGATGGGAATATTAAGCTTAAAGGAACTGTCAACCACGAATGACGAAAAAAGAAAAGTTCTAAAATACCGTTTTTTTTACAATAATTAGTTTATATTGATTAAAATATCACGACTGGTATATTACATTACTTGAAAAAAGTTGTTAAGTTTTCATATTTTCAGAATATTCGGTAATAAATTTTACTGTGTATGGCTACCAGGTAACTACCAGTTAACTTTAAATAACAAAAGTAGATTGATCATCATCGTCACGTGGTAAACACAGGAATGCAAATTGTGCATGCGTAGTGAATTGTTTATATTTTATATATACAATGATCAATCTACTTGCGTTATTTATAGTGTGTATATCGTTATATCACCTATTTTCGCGATGTACTTTCGATTTCACATCGCGAAATTTTATTTCCGAATATACTGAAAATATGAACTTTTTTCAGGTAATGTAATAAACCAGTCGTGATATTTTAATCAATATAAACTAATAATTGTAAGAAATAAGGTATTTTAGAACTTTTCTTTTTTCGTCATTCATGGTTAACAGTCCCTTTAAATGACCCATGCATATTGCATTGCGTTAGTATAACCTCTTAATATGTTTACACCTACCTTCGAACTAACTTATTAACTTATAAAACGTGTGTATATGTGCTAGTTAAAAACATTGCACTAGTACCTAGCCATGAGATTTTTTGTATGCGCAACAGTTTTATTGTCGGTACTTGAGCTAAATGTGGGTGTTTAAATGCAGACGGTTTTTGCTGTGAAATAATAAACCAAAACGAAATGCCACACTCGCCGAGAACTAGATTTTGTTTATGGCCCCGTCTGTTGATCTAAGGTTACTTAAGGATGCCAGCGTCACGTCGAAAATATAACTTATGGTGGTTCGCAATGCGGTTTTCTTCTTTCAGACTTATTAAGGACATGGTATAAATTTGAATATTATTTTGTCGAGAGGCATACTAGCGTATCCGAATATTTGAACGACTCACATCTCACTGCGTCTGCCAATGTCTCTAAAACGTCTGCGACTACTCCGACGATGGAAAGCAATATAGAAATCTAGAAGCAAACTAAAACTCTACTATAGAAAAAAGGATATGTTTTCGTCTGGAAGATTTGATATACTTTTAATGTCTTTCAGAGCGTCCGGGACTAAATTTTCATTGGTTTTCGTGTACAATTGTATGTGACTTTTCGACATTTTATTGAAATCTACTATCCTTCAGCACTTATGGTTCTCGCATTTATTGTCAAATTCTCGTGAGCGCCATAAAATGAAAACTGTTTCTTCGAGACGCGACGCGTGGAGATGGTAGAAACGCGGCCTTGTCGGGCTTTGAAGTAAAGAAAGATACAGAGCGAGTACATGGATATAAATTTCAAATGCGCCAAATTGATGGGTCTGGACTTACGATATATAATACTGGATTTTCATCATCTGAGAAAGGAGTTATGGTGGAAAGTGTGCGTCCCATGGGTGGAATAATTCTTTACGGCTATTGTCAATCCATCATTCGACTTACGGTCTTGCAAATGAAAAGCAAAACTTGAGTCGTACGATTTCAACGGTTTTGTACATGAATACTTCAGAGAGCAATCGTTTTTTTTCCGGTTAACAAAAAATGTGCTCATGTAAGATTCTGTTGAGTCTGCCATTAGATCGCTAAAATAAGTTGTTTCTATTGGTTAAGTGCGAAGTAATTTGTTCAGTACCGGTTGCATGACATCCATCTCCGTAGTTTATTCGTAAAGTAGTCCGTACTAACCGGATTTTACTCACATCACCATTGCATTTAAAATGGAGACATAATATTACCATCTCCATGTAAGTTTTGTGCGGAAGCACTATTTTAAGTTTTAGCCAAAAATTCGAATGGGCACAGAGCAATTTTATAATAAAAAGGGAAACCTTTAAAAAAAGAACAGCATTTCGACTGTTTTAAACGTTAAATACAACATATTTAAAGGATGGAGTTGTAAATTGCATGCTTATTTAATTAGAAAATATGCCAAATTATAAACTATAGTTTATATACATTTAAATTTGTTCATACTCGAATGGGGGCATATACAATATATTGTGTTATGAATTCGATTTGATTGAAGACATCTTAAGATTGCTCGTAGATTCCACACCAGCTCGTTTTTTTTTAACTTAAGTTGTTATTTTATGAAATCCGATGCTTTTTGCTAACATAATGATGAAATACATACCATTTTAGGAAAATGTACTAGCTTGTGACAATTTAATGTAAAAAGACCTTAACACGAAAAAGCCCGAGACTTCAGGCATTGTACGAATTTAAGAAATCTCCTTTATTGTGTCGCGTTCTGAGAAAACTGGGCATAATGCATGTGCGTAAAGTGTCGTCCCAGATTAGACTGTGCAGTCCGCACAGGCTAATCAGGGACGACAATTTCCGCTGTTATGACATTTTTCGTTTAAATGAAGTCTCTTCTTATCAAAACTCCAATTGAGGCGGAAAGTGTCGTCCCTGATTAGCCTGTGCGGACTACACAGGCTAATATGGGACGACACTTTACGCACATGCATTATGCCCAGTTTTCTCAGAACACGACTCAAGTGTGCCCTAAGGAGCTTTGTGAATAAGGACCCGGAGTTACAACTGACGAATAGAAGAGCACTTCTCTATGCATTAGTACAAAACACAACAACACGTGAACTGTATGTATATTGTTTATCGTGTGCCGTTTGTGGCGTATCATATTTTGTCTCGGATTTTAGTTCTGACACAATGAACTTGTTAATGACTTCGTTTTCAAAGGAAAGTTTACTTGAAACTATTTCATGTCACCAATTTTGTAAGTAAAAGAAAAAAAAACTTGTCAAATTGGACAAGTACATTCTTTTAAGCTTGTTTGGACACAATATCCGGTTGTCTCGGACAACCGTCAATGTGAACTCCTGCGTTGAATCCTCAACTGACATATAGTTAATTTCACTTATTCGAGCATGAGCAGTTTTTAAATGATATTGTTTGTTTGTTTTTTCTTCGGTAGGAGTATCTTCGGCATGAAAACCATTAAATAATGACAGGCATGAGTTCGGTCATGTTCAGTTGAAATATGCGACGTTTTTGTATTCAAGCGTTTATTTTAATGCACATCTGCATAATATATTACGTTGTCTGCAGCACCATCTATCGACCTACGGAGCTAACGCATTCACGCCATTGAATTCGAAACTAAAACTTCATTGTTGCAATTTAAATTTGATCTAACCAGCAGACAAAAGCAGCCAATGCCGTGGCGCGCGTGCTCTTGGCTGAGCATGTAACCCTTGCAGGCGATGAATTTTCACTGGTCGGCGTTTAAATCGATATTAAAATCTGCATTGAAATTCTGCGAGAGAAAACAAATACGAGATGAATTCGAATAAAACAGGTTGTGCATGAAATCTTTGAAATCTAAAATTCGCCCACTCGCCTGGCTTCGCTTTCAAGATCGGCTGCCACTGATTGCGCATGTGCTCTGTTCGCAAGAACGGAAAATTCTAAAGAAATGGATAATGATCACCAATAGTTAAAAGCAGTGAAGAAAACGTGTTGCAGACTGGTTTAAGTTCAACCTACTAAACACAGCACATCATTCTAGTAAATAATGTACCGGTAATAATGGCCACTTAATGTGATAGAACATACAAATACATGTATATATAACAGTATTTCAAAGATACAGGTGCAACAAAAACATGAAATCATAGAAGTTAATGAGCATATCAAATTGTGACATTGGGTTATTTAATCATGTTTGGTATATTAAACATACAGTTATGCACACATCACGGAATGAACTCCTTTTTGGAATTATGCGTTATCTTCCTAAGTCACAAACATAGTTAAATTGCCATTTTAATGTGAAACGTATCATAAGAAAAATGGCGGTTATACACGAACCAGTAGTTGAGTGTATATTGTATAAAGATCCAGTAAAACACAAAATTAGCTAAATCAAGCGTTCACATAGCGATAGTTTTACAACGTTGGTTTCTTAACCCATTAATGCCTAGTGGACTCTCCCATCCTTCTGAATTTGATCAATTTATTTCCAAAATTAGGGATGTCTAGTATATTTATTTCTATATTTAAAATATTTTGTACAAAAAAAAAACTTTAAGCAAACAGCGCAGACCCTGATGAGACGCCGCATCATGCGGCGTCTCATCTGGGTCTACGCTGTTTGCCAAGGCCTTTTTTTCTAGACGCTAGGCATAAATGGGTTAATCTAAGACAAAGACAAATCAAATATAAATATTGTTTGGTAATCAGGAAACCATTTGCTTCGAGTATAAGACGAGCGAAAGTATAAATTATTCTTTTTTTTTAATTTATTAAATCCAGAAACTAAATTTTATGTCCGTATATAGAGACGTATATCTAGACCACATACGAAGGAAAGGCAATTAAAGATCGCACAATTCCTAAGAAATTATATCCAAAATCGTTGAAAGGACGTTCACACTAGAGAATTAAAGGACTATTGAAAACTATAAATCACACGGTGCTTCAAACGCTGGGCCAAAATTAACGTTATATCATATCCGTGCGCCATTGTTTATTTAACATGTTTTTTGTTTGTGTGAAGAAAGGCCAACACCAAGTTCGTCTAAATACTGTGCCACAGACGTGACATGTGCATGGTGTAGTAAGGGCGTTACCAAGAAAAAGCATCTCTTTCCCCCGACATAGTAACTAGTGGCAACGACTATGTATGAAGTGGTAACGACGTATATCCATCCATCCATCCATCCATTCATCCATTCATCCACCCATCCAACCATCTAAAACCCACCTACCCATCCATCCATCCATCCATCCATCCATCCATCCATCCATCCATCATTCAATCAATCAATCAATCAATCAATCAATCAATCATTCAATCAATCAATCAATCAATCAATCAATCAATCAATCAATCAATTAATCAATCATCTTACTACGACCTGCTCAACCTCCTTCGCCTCTCACTAGTATTACTACTACTGCTGCTAAGGGTGCTGCTGCAACTAATGCAGCTGCTTTTAACTATGTGTTAACACTGCTTTAATAATAATAGTCAACACGTTAACATACAAAGCAACGACAATAGTTTCGTACACTATTTTAGCTAAATCATATCAATAGAAACACGATTGTATTGTTGTTGTTGTTGTTGTTGTTGTTGTATTGCGTTCGAGGTAAAGAGAATATCAAATCTTCTATGAGTGCATTTTCGTCTTGGACGCATTCGTTTTCTGCACACAAAACTCATTGAAAACTCGTTTACAGCCTTTAATTGCTCTTAATGAAACTTTATTCAACCCTATGCGCCCTTTTAATCGACTTGTATATTGAAGCTCGGCATGTTTTGATTGTTTTAGTTCCCTTTTAGTCTTGGCCATCAAGCCGCGATGCAATATATTTGTAATTGAAAATGTCTTGTAAACCCGTTTTAATTAGAATTTTGTTTGCTTTTTATGGCGCGTTTTATTACTCAACATTAGATTTTAATTAAGCTCACGGCACGTCGAGAATTTGAAATTTAGACTCGTTTTGATGGATGCAGATTCAAACAAAGTTTTTATTGCCGTCTGTAGTTAAAACACTTTCTTAGAGACTCGAGCATGGATTGTGTTTTCGTCGCATGCAAACGGCATTCTGGGTAACCGTTGATTAATAATAGAAATCAGCGTGGTTGTCGAAGGCCACTGATACATCTGTTAAAATGTTTTAATTATAAATATATCAATTAAAAGGTAACTTTGAAGAAATGTTTCAAATGTTTTGTTCGACCGAGTGTTCCTAAAGAGTACTGCTGTCATTATTTTCACAACATTTTGCGACAAATACGAAAATGTACGTACATATCTTGCGCATTTTGAATAATACAACATGAAGTGAAACTCTTAATAAATTTGATATGTGTGTAATTGTTTTAGTAAGTCAGTGCGTGTACCAGAAGGAAACCGTTATTTTCAAATTATATAGCTAACAGACAGTATTCCAATAGACGAAGTTTGCATTTGAGTTTATATCTTTTTTTATTTGGAACGCCGTTTTTATCCCAATTCGTATCTGTTTGTCATACATACTAGTATATGTAAATTGAGCTTAATTCCCGTTAATACAAAACATTTTCATCGTCATTGTCATTGTCGTTTTTTGTAAGTGTTTAATTATATTATAACAAGATAAAGTACTAAAATCATAATACTACGTTTAAAATAAGCATCTACCTGTCAAAGCAGTATTGACCAATAATAAGTCAAAATTAATATTTATCAATATTCAAAATATCGCACACTAGCTGGATTCTAACAAGCAACTTTTCAAGGTTAAAAAAAAGGTAATTTTTCCTGACCTATGCCGAGATGATTACCGCTTGGCTACAAACATTATCGCTTAGATTATTTATAAAATCGTTATATCAATACTCCGTTCTGGTTGAGGAGAGTAAATGGTAAAGTTTATATTTGATTACAGTTACTATGTTCAGGTCTGCCAATGTTTCTCGAACTGACTATACAAGCAATATTACATATACAATAGATGTTTGGCTTTACATTGAAATATGAATTTTGAATGAGAAATCTATTTTAATAAGGTGTACCAAAGTATACTAAAACGCAGATATCGTGTTCCAAATACTCGACAGTAAATGTCAAAGCACACAAACTACTAATATGTAATATGTGTTTATTTGTATGTAAGTATGTGAACGACTAGAAAATCATACGCCATACCTAAACACAAAGTGTATATTACAACAGTAAACACCCTATGTTTAAGCAATGACCTTCTTATATACATGTATATTCCAGATGGTGTTGTACATTTTCAAACAATAAACACAATTCCCTGATTGATATACCATCATCTTTAAACAATAAAAAAGTCACGTGTTAATAATAGAACAGAACAGAACAGTACTTTATTCGTTTTCACAATTTACACAACAATGACATTTTGTAATAACATGTGAGCTTATATATAAGAGGATAACACAAGTATCAAACAAACAGTAGTACACACGTAAATAATAGTATATCATGTGGGAAGGTGGTTGTTATGTGAAAAATTCTCCAGTAGAGGGTAGGTAACATAATGGTTATTTAAACAAACATTGTCCACAAAGAAAGGGAATATTTAGTAATCTCCTATGTAGAGATCGTACTTGGGGGAAACCGATGTAAATGATTGATACGTCAATACACATGAACCGCGCTCTTGGAAAACGGGGTTTAATACATGTGCGTAAAGTGTCGTCCCAGATTAGATTTTAGATTTTATTGATTTTTTGTTTAAAGAAAGTTTCTTCTTATGGAAAATCCAGTTTAAGCGTATTGTGTCGTCCCCGATTAGCCTGTGCAGTCCACACATGCTAATCAGGGACGACACTTTCCGCCTAAATTGGATTTTCGTCAAGAACAGTCTTTCTTTAAACGAAAAATATCGTTCCTGATTAGCCGGTGCGGACTGCAAGGCTAATCTGTGACGACACTTAACGAACATACATTAAACCCCCTTTTCACAGAGCGATGCTCAGTAGTATATTATGAACTTAAATAACATAATTCTACATCCAAGGCCATGACTTATCATTCAATGTGATTGAGACTTTACAAACATACATGTTTGAACTAACTGTGGCCAAACAAAATTATGCACTTCAATACTATTTGCGTGGTCGTCTTTGTATAGCTGCTATGGTGTCCGCCTAGCGACCGGGAGGTCACGAGTTCGATCCCACTATGGGAGCATTCTTTCTCCCAATGATACCAAGTACTGGTTATATCCATGAAACGGACTCGAGGACGTCTCAATAAGCCTTAGGTTGTCGATGCAATCGAGCTCAAAATATGTTTAAATTAATAGTATCAGCGAATTGTAAGTATTGAATTTCATCGATAACAGACGGTACATACGCACAATTATATCAATCGAGTATTGGCTTTTATTAAATGCCTGATCATTTGCAAAAAAGAATATATGATATCGTTGCACCTATCAAATTGTTAAGTAAGGTGAAAATAAACGAGTAGTACTATTGGAACCATCCGTATTCTTCACTTGTCGTTGGTGTTTATTTGTGTGTTCGACTTGTTTTGACCTTTTTGTCTAAAAATGTGCCCCGCATATAATACACTGTGATCAAACATATGTGCGCCTCTCCTCCACATACACAAAAACACTACATGTTATATATGCATGTGTTGTACTTTTAAAGTTCACGTATGTATTATGCATGTACGTCAGTTGAGGATACACACTATGATTAATAATCGTTCGCTTATGACCGGGTTCAACAAAATGACGCATTGTCTCATTTAAGCCCATGGTATTCAAGGGTGTGACTGTTTAAAGAGGAAAGATTTCTAAGAAGTGTATTGACCATCGGGATGAATACTTGATTTAAAGCGATAGGGCACTGATATCGATTAGTCACTCTTAAATTTAAAGTAAAAACAACGCTGGCACGAAAGGTAATTAAAATTTGATCAAATATGACGGCGATGTATTGACTGGCTTCCTTTCAGAACTGATTAAACTTCGTCTTTGGATTTAACTATGAAGAACTAGAAATTAGTTAGTGTTATTTACCTTGTTAGCTTTGTCTTCGTTAAGATGTTCGGTATAATGTTCATCAGTAGTAGATGATTGCTCATTTAGAGTTGCCTTGTTTTCAAAAGGACCGTTTCAGTCCAAACAAATTAAAATTGCCAAAACGAGAGGCACGGAAATTAATGCAAGTTTTCAAAGCTTATGCAAGATATTCCTGATAGGTATATCATGGCTACGTTCTACTTAGTGTTTTAATTAAGTGCAATACTGTGCAAGTAAAATATAGATGTTTATTGATTGAAACTTATTAATTGTATCAGACAACAACACATATATGTTCAGTATAAACTATTTTAAAAGAAAAACACGTAAACATGTTATAAATGTGTGTGAGTTGTCCACAGATGCACGGTTGGAATATAACGAGTTTCGTTTTCAAACATATAAGATAACACGTATTCACAAATCGTTTTGTGGTTATTAAAGGTCCTTAATATGAAAATTTTCGCTCTGATGAAATTTCAATTACACAAGTTAATGTCCATAATCGTTATAATCAAAATGATTAAATTATCTGTGAACATCATATTTGTCCCTAGCGGTCCGACGTTTTTCTGTCTGGATTATTATCCAATATTTGTAGTCACGTTTTGAACGTTAACTCACCAGCAATAAAATTCAATTTCAGTACTAAAGCAAATGTGATTTTCACATGTCCTGGGTATGACTCATTACAGATATTGATTGAAAATGATTTTCAGATCTTCTTTTTTTTTAATTTTTGATTGAAACTTTGCATGTCAATTAATGCGAGACGTTTCAGTATTTCCGCTTCAAGGAACAGATTATTACGCGCTTGCAGGAACTTCTTTGTGGAACACTCAAATGCAAAATAAACTGGCAAAACGCACTCGACTTCGAGTAATTCAGCAATTGAGTATTTCATGAAAACATTTTAATGACGGACGCGCGTTTTTAAGTAACCGTTCAATTTTGAAATGCAATGCAAACATCGATTGCGATCCGTAATGAGAAATTATTAGTGTAGAATAACCTCTTATACAAAACGACCAATCATAATGCACGCACCTGTGTTCCAGTCATTATCAAAAGAATGTTATATGTCCATTCTACAGTCTTGATCGTGATTAACAATATGGACATTGAAATATATCATATTCTTTTAATATGTATTTATTATCGCATGACATTTTCTCAAACAAATATCGGCATTACATGACTTGATTTAATTCATATTTCTTAGTAATTCATGACAGTTTTGATTTAATTATATACCTTTTTAATGCTTTAAACAAAATGCAGGTTGTATCAATCGTTGAAAAAAATCACGTATTATGCTACTCGCTGTTTCCGATTTCGTATTACCATACTAGCCAGACTACTTTCTTTGACCCATTTAATGACGTCACATTTTAATGACGTCACATTTGAGTCATTGTTTTGTCAATTTTGTTAAGCAAAAAAATATTATTTATAACTGTTTTCGTTAGTTGTTGTTTATAATAAAAGGAATATTACGCGTGTCAATTGTTCCAAGTGTTTGTATCAGTCTAGTGGCTTGCACTATTTCGTATCCGCCTCTCGTGTGATACGTCATCACACAAGCCACTCGACTGATACAAACTCTTGGAACAATTGACTAGCGTAATATTCCATATGTAAAATAAATACATGTAATGTTGCTGTTTATGGAGAATTAGGTAGATATCCATTGTATATAAACAGATTTGTTAAAATTATTAAATATTGGTTTAAAATTTTGAGAAATGAAAATATCATAATGCAAAATGTGTACAAACAAGCCTTGAACGATTGTAATAAAGGTTATACGAACTGGGTCTCAAATGTCAAGAGCATGTTAAATAATTTTGGATTTGGTTATGTATTTGAAAATCCAAACGTTGTTCAAGTTAATAGTTTTATTAGCGAGTTTAAATGTAGACTTGTTGACAATTTTAAACAAGAGTGGTACGGTAAAATGAATAATAGTACTGTATTAGATATGTATAAAGTTTTTAAAAGCTGTTTGGAATATGAAACATATTTAGACTTACTTCCTAGACGTCTGCGATTATTTTTTGTAAGACTAAGAGTCTCTGCACATCCTTTGAGAATTCAAACTGGCAGATACGCCCAAAATAACATACCACGTAATGAACGTTATTGTTTATGTTGCAATGACTTGGATTTAGAAGATGAGTACCATTTTATTTGTATATGCCGCTGTTATTCTGATTTAAGGAAAAAATTTATAAGCCGTATTTATTATGAAAACCCATCTGTATATAAATTCCACAAGTTATTAGTTTCATGTGACAAATCAGTAATTTACAATGTATGTAAATACATAAAAGAAGCGCTTGTTATAAGAAATATGATTCTGAATAATACTGTTCAATAAGTTTCATTACCGCTTTGATAGTTGATTTGTATTTGTATTCCTAAATGTATATTTATGTTATGTAATGTTTATTTGTTATACCTAGTTACGTGACAGAAAATAATATGTAAACTTAAGTATGAAGACGATGTACTTGTGTATAAGTCTGAATAAACTGTCTGTCTGTCTGTCTGTCTGTC
>VMBQ01000873.1:28001-96141 GCA_007657795.1 Dreissena rostriformis | reverse complement strand
GTAGTAGTAGTAGTAGTAGTAGTAGTAGTAGTAGTAGTAGTAGTAGTAGTAGTAGTAGTAGTAGTAGTAGTAGTAGTAGTAGTAGTAGTAGTAGTAGTAGTAGTAGTAGTAGAAGTAGTAGAAGTAGCAGTAGTAGCAGTAGTAGCAGTAGTAGTAGCAGTAGTAGCAGTTGTAGTAGTAGAAGTAGTATTTTCTTTTTCATGTTTCAACATCACCTTGTGATGATAATCGAGAGGAATGGGGCTACGACAAAGTATGTATCTTCAAGTTTAAGTTTTAATGGGACTAGAACAGCAATATCGCTGTCACAACTATAAACTTCCCACTCTAGCATATATACTTTTATGACGTGTGTTCGTGTTGTCTGAAGATAAAGGCAATCCAAAATGAAAAAGAAATAATAGCACGACACACATTCTCTCTAAGATTTGTCTCGTGCATTCTCTTTACTTCTCAATAATAATATGTCCGGTGCCTGGTTTTTGTCCAGTCTGAAAGTTAATTATTTTCTTTCTGGCAATCAATCTATCCCATTTCCAGTCATTAGTTTCGCCCCTGCGACGATGCGCCGAGTTTATAAAGTTATAATTTCATTTGTGGTAATGTAAGTCTCTGCAATTTATTGTAACTAAAGCACGTTATTAGATATAATTTCCTGGCGTCAGCGAATGTACGCGCGCCTTGTCCGGGATAATCATGTTAGCCGACCGACAAGAATTTCGAATTACTTTATAATACATACCAAGAGCTATTTTTCTATTTTGAAAAACAAGAATAATTGTAAAAGTCTATCTCCTTTCTCTTCTACCAGTCCCGGATTACGCCGCTCCATTAACGGCCCGCGAAATTGCGGGGCTTGTGAAATGACCACGGGCCGGAGTAAATCAAATTTGATTCCCCCGTCCAAGGAAAAATTGATTTTAACAACGCCGTATCCTGACCTTTCGTCTTGGTCTTAAATTATACTTCTGACTATTTTATTACATTTAATGTTCCATTATGAGCGGTTGCCGTGGCAACGATTGAATGATGGATACTCAACACGAAATTCGCTGGTGTATATTTTATCTCCATATTGGTCAGTTATATTGATTCCATTTTTCTAGTGCGGACTTTTCCTCGGTCGGGCTTCCTTATTGAAATTTTGAGAGGATATTTGGCAGAGTCGACACTCGAATATTGGTCAATAATTTTGTTTAAAGTTTCGCGAGCAGGAATATCGCCTTGCGTGGTAGCTGACCGATGCAATTTCGGGACATCGGTGATTTATCGCCGCCGAGAAAGTTCAATTTGTTTTATAATGGATACGAACGGAGAAGTTATGGCTGCAAAGAAAAAGCAGTCAGTACATGTACATAGAAAGGAACGTATCCGAATGACCTAAAAACAAAGCATATAAAATGAACATATTATTTTATAACTTGTGTTTTAATAGATACGAATAAAATGAACTTATGTTATTACTTGTTTTATAATAGATACGAACGGAGAGGTTTTGGCTGCAAAGAAAAAATGGAAAGCCACTACATCGAAAGGAACGCATGCGAATGCCCTGCAGACCAAGCATATACAATGAACATATTTTACAATGTGTAAAAAAGAATGAAATAGAGAAAGCCCCTGGCGTTGCCACAAAATATCAACATCATATTTATACATATGATCATTTTTAGGAATTTTATAATTAGTATATTATATGACTCACCAAATTAAGATTAGCAAAAAAATTGATTGATTAGCAACACAGTTATGTAATTTAACTATCCAATCATAATCATGTACTGTGTAACTTTCTGACACCTTCAGAAAAAAGGTTCTCACATGAATATGAACTTCGTTTGTATGCTTAACTCGCTAATTTTAGTTGTTTGTGTTCACGAAATTTATCTTTAAAGGGACCTTTTCACGTTTTGGTAAATTGACAAAATTGAATATTATAGATTCAGATTTGCAAATTTTCGTTGTAGTTATGATATATGCGAGGAAACAGTAATACTGAACATTTACCATGCTCTAATATTCCATTATATGCATGTTTTGACGATAAAAAAAACAGTAAAAAATATAAAACGTTACAAACGCGAAACGATTGAATAATTTGGAGAGTTCTGATGTTATCATTACATTTTGTGACATTACGAGGATTTCTTATGTAAAGAATAAAATACACCACTGACTGAGTTAAGCGCTCGACTTTTACTCCGAGTGTTAGTGGTTCGAGTCCCGGTGTGGATTACTTTTTTTCTTTCTTCATTTTTATTCTTGTTTTATACTTGAGCTTTTTGGTTCCGATGTTAACAATCATCA
The DNA here is from genome assembly GCA_007657795.1 of Dreissena rostriformis. Lineage (NCBI taxonomy): Eukaryota > Metazoa > Mollusca > Bivalvia > Myida > Dreissenidae > Dreissena > Dreissena rostriformis. The sequence goes on along the minus strand of VMBQ01000873.1, from coordinate 93,834 downwards.
ATTTAAAGCATTTCATGACAAATTTCAAAACATGCCAAAATCAGTGAACAAGTCCCTTTTAATAAAGATCACGCAAGAGCTATCAAGGAAATGAAATCATTTACTGAAATTCAGTTTTCATAAATATGTGTACTTATTTAAAATGCTTCTTTAAATATTTCAAGTCGCAATGTACATGTTTCCTACAATGTTAAATAAGACGGGGTCCTGATGCACATCATCAATAAGTGCGACCCAGCAGAATATAATATATTTTTCTATAAACCAATTTATGCCTAGTGGACTCTCCCATCCTTTTAAATTGGATCAATTTATTTCGAAAATTAGGGATGACTAGTATATTTATGTCTATATTTAGAATATTTCTTACATAAATTCCTTTAAGCAAACAGCGCAGACCCTGATGAGACGCCGCATCATGCGGGCGTCTCATCTGGGTCTACGCTGTTTGCCAAGGCCTTTTTTTCTAGACGCTAGGTATAAACGCGTTAATATGAGTGGGTAATATGTTCGTCAAGAGTAAAATGTCTGGGTTTCACTTTAATACTTCTGTTAAAGCTCCTATACATATATCCTAACATTTCAGTATGCACCTTGTAACTATGTACTTATAACCCTCGTACTCAAAATCCTGTTTCTCCGCTAAAGTTATATTTGGTTAAAGTCTGAATAACATCGTTATATGACAAATTGATACTGAAATGTTGATAGAACAACAAATGGAAATTAAATCTACCAGAACACGCATTTTCAGGAAAATGTGAAGTACAAAATTATAATCCTTATGTAACCAAAATATTGACCGCTCTGACGTCACTAGCGACGATGGTCAAATGTCACTAATTACTTATCGAACGTTTTAACTGGACAAAAGCTTCGTGGCTGATTAAGGCGATTAAAGCCGACCAAATTAGCAATATAATGACCATAGCTCTAATTAGAGACCGGTTACACGCGAAAACACGGGTTTAAATGCGTTATTTGTGAAGTAGCTTTCAGTCTTTGAATGTAATTAACTGAAATAACGTAAATTACAGCCCGTGTTTCCAAGGAAAAGATGCCAAAAATTGATTTCCGCTTATTTCAACGAATTGATGTTGAAAAGAAATGGAGATGATATGTTTTCCCACTCCAATGATCGGTTATGAACTCATGGTTATCGTCTGGTAGGTTAAAGAGTCAGTTTCCCAGTTAGAAGATTAAAAAGTCTGTAAAATAAGAATGATTAAACATTGGAACGGTGTAAAATCTATACAATCAGAAGGTCTGTCGATGGCAGGGAAGTATGCCCAAACAGTAACAACATTACTAGTGAATGTATACCCGGTAGCTTTTATTTCTCGAAAAGTAAGGAACATTCGTCAAAATGTTATCTACCTTCAAGAAACGGACTTTCCTATATTTTAAATACAAAACAACATCGAGAATATAATAATGTCAGTTTTACAATAGTATTTCCAGATTCCGAAAACTTTAAACTGCTCCTTAAAAGAGTGTAATTACGATATTACAACAGATCGTCAACCCATTCGTCCGACCAACCATTATAATCCATGCAACGACTTTTCAACCGTCCGCGCGTCCATCCATCGTCCGACCGTCCGTCCATCCATTCGTCCAAACATCAACCTTCCGTATGCTCGTCAGAATATCCGTTCGTCCAACTATTCACGGTCCGTCCGTCCATCCATCGTCCCTCGGTCCGTTATTTCGTGCCCCAATGATCTTTCGGTCCATGTACTAAAAATACACACACACATACATGTGTGTTCGTCTGGATATGCATCGTTTTATCGTGTTAAGAGCAAAACATTAAACTATGACCATTTAAACGTAGTTTGGATGAACGGAAATTGTCTATTTGGGATTCTAAATTCAAGCCATAATTATATACCATTCTGCGGCACAGGCATTCGTAGTTCGCCTGTCCATCCGCTTTCCATTTCCTTTTGGCTAGTGAATTTAATCTATTTATTTGGCATCGGAATCTGCTTCGAATTCTGAGACTTAATCACAACACAAAACAACACGCGAATTATCATCTTCAAATTCATTTAATATAATGGCCCTCTGAAAATCAATACAATAGCCGCTGTCCAGAGTTCTTCCAAAGATAGATCGACTCCGATTTCCAGAATTCGTTGAAATATGGCTCATTTGTTTAAGAAGAATTTCTCGAGAGGTTGGGAATAGGGCGATATGTTCATTTGAGCAGATATACATATGAGAATCGCTCTGTGAAAAAGGTGTTTAATGCATGCACATGCATTAACGCACATGCATTAAAACCCGTTCCCCCCAGAGCGAGTCTCTATATATGCATACAACAGGCATTTTAAAACAATGTACCTTTTTTATACCGGAATTTTTAGCACAATAGATGACAATGCTTTTTTCTTTTATATAACTATTATTCACGTGAGATAGCGTTGTCTTGCATTCTAAACGCATCAAGAAAAACACATGGACAATATATCAATCACATCAAACCATTATGTGCATTAACGGAGGTACCAAAGAAGCATTAAAATCAGCACGCATATTTACGACGACTTAATTTCAGTAATTGATTTCATTTCTTAGTAGCTCTTGCAAAATCTTTTTTATGCCATTTAAGCCTAGCGTCTAGAAAAAAGGCCTTGGCAAACAGCGTTGACCCAGATGAGACGCCGCATGATGCGGCGTCTCATCAGGGTTTGCGCTGTTTGCTTAAAGCAATTTATGTAAGAAATATTCTAAATATAGAAATAAATATACCAGACGTCCCTTATTTTGGAAATAAATTGATCCAATTTAGAGGGATGGGAGAGTCCACTAGGCATAAATGGGTTAAACGCGTCCTAAAATCGTTGATAAAAATGGACTTGTTTGTTTGCGCGATGTTTATCGTATTAAGAGTTTAATGGTATCTCAGCCCATATCTTTTTAGGTAAGCCAATAGCAGGATTTTGATTGTTGACGTGTCTTTAATTAACGTATGCCACATTTTGCGACACTATTGCCTTATTTGTGAAAGCTTACCTAACACCTTTTATAAATATGGATACCGGTACATTGATTTCGGCAAGTCACCATGGATTCCGGTTCATTGAATTCGGCACGTCACGGTAACAAAACTTGCACATTCACCCATGAAGCGTTTCACAAACAAAATAATGATGACATTTGACGCATGCTTAGACGTATGCAAAAAAAACAACACAAGATACATTAAAAACATAACACTCCACGTCACCCAATGACATGTTAAACAATATCTTATCAGAAATAAAATAAAATCACCATCGCAACAAGAGCAGTGTCTATAGGCTTGACAGCACATTAAAGTCGTACAAGTTCAATTTACTTGGCTTCAGTTCATCTTTTTGATCTTCCAAATTGATTTCAGTTTGTTTTAGGTCGTCTAATTGAGATCTATTTGCTTTTTCAAGGAATAATTATTTTTGCTAAAATTTCAATCCTGGATCATATGTCAAACTGTTTACACAGAAGGGATGAACTAGTGTTTGTTTACGCTGGCAATCATTTCTCTCCGTCGACATTCTTGTTATTAATCTCATTTTATTTTAAGAGTCATTTTAGCCAATAATTTTACACGGACGAAATATTCCAACTAATGGGAGACAACTGCAATAAAGCTGCAATATACGATATTGGTAAGAGTGATGCCACATAAAAGCATACAACTTTTAAAAATAGCTATCTGCCATGATCGATTTATAACTTCGATTGAAGTTAACATTTAAGGTTTACATTATTATTATTTATTTATTTTATTTTTTTTTTNAAACTTGGTATGTGGATAGAGGGCCATTTGCACTTTATTTCAGTTGTTTTCGTCAGACAACAATTGTGGTTGCTATCGTTACACATGCTATTGTTACAGATGTGATTGGACAACTTAACCCTTTCAGTGCTGGAACCGAATTTTGAAGGCCTTTGCAAACTGTTTGGATCCAGATGAGATGCCACAGAACGTGGCGTCTTATCCGGATCCAAACTGTTTGCTATTCTGATATATGAGTATTATTTGAAAAAAAAATCGAAGAAAATGTTAATTTTAGAAATTCAGCAGACAATATTTCAGCAGACGAAAAATTTCCCATAATGCAAAGGGTTAAATATAGATCGTGTCATAACTCAACAAGTACGTTAGCTAGGTTTATCAGACGTTGCATGTGAATAGAGGGCCATATGGGTTATACGCATTATTTCAGCTCTGTTATTCTGTCCATATGTCCGTCCGTACGAACCATCTGGATCCTGCGAAATTCAAAAACTACTGAAGCGTGGTTGATGAAACAAGCTTGGTGGATGAAACTCAGTGTTGTGGATAGAAGACCGTTTGGGGAGTATGTACATTATTTCATTTTTGTTTCATCAGAAAAAAATGTGGTTGTATTGTTACAGCATTAAGTGAAAACTAACATCTTGATATAACGACAACTTCCAAAGTACTTTAGCTAGGTTTATGAAACTCGGTATGTGGATAGACGGACATAGGGTAAATAAGTAAGTTATTTCATTTTTGTCTGTTCGTCCGTCCGTCCGAAAAATCTGGATCCTGCCATAACTAAAAAAAGTACTTAAGCCTGGTTAATGAAACTGGGTATGTGCACAGAGACCTATATTGAAAATATGCGCATTATTTCAGTTTTTGTGGTAAAACCAAAATAATGGTTGCTATGGTTACACAAATTAAAAAAAAAAATGACATTTTGATCCTGCGGTACCTCAAAAGTATTCAAGCTACGTTGATGAAAGATGGTTTGTGGATAGAGGGCCATATACAAGTCATTTCTTTTTTTTTCGTCAGACAAATATTGTGGTTTCTATAGTTACATATGATATGGTTACACAAATGACTGAACACGCTCTCCTTTCTCATCATAATCATCATCATCATCATCATCAACAGACACATCATCATTAACAGCAGCAGCATAATCAGAAGCAGCAGCAGCAGCAGAAGCAGAAGAAGCAGTATCAACAACACACACGTTCTTCTTCTCTCTCTTCCCATCATCATCATCATCATCATGATAATAAGAAGCAGCGGCAGCAACAGAAGAAGCTGCTTCAGCATTTACCTTTATCGACATCATACTACAATGGATACATGTCTTTCACAATCGAGTCCTGTATTATAGACACCTGAGAATTCTCGGTCGTTCAGATAGATACACGGGCCATCCTCTGAAGCTGAAATCCACAGAGAACAACATCGATCTGAGGTAGCAATAAAACCCACAATAAATATAAAATTTCAATTTAAATGCCTTGAAAGACGGCCCATGTGTGTTTTTCAAACAATGATCTGTTAATTATTCATAATTATGCCACGTTCGCACGCGCCTTCAGCTTAATTAAAACAATCGTATTTCAATTCAATTAAATAATAGTGCCCTTATTGACTCAGCTGAATAGACTATTGACTTCATCCGGTGTCTGTATAAAAAGATCGGCGCATATGGGATAAGCAGGACAAATATAACAATATTAATACGGTGACTTCTTTATTGCAAAAATACCCTTTTAATGCATGCAACACGATTTTCTATACATTGTGGACGTAAATTGAAAAACGTGTTCCACGTATTAGAATGAATAATGTATAGTTGAGTAATACTTGAATATGTTTTGATGTAATGTGCATACATCAAATGACAAAACATTTTGCTCGAAAATAATGTTATGCGGGTATGTATGTGTTTGTATTTTGTTTTTTATACCCGTAAATACAAACATAACTGTTATGAATTGCGTAGAAATATACATGCAATCTTGCCATATAATTCTAATCTATGTCAGAGAAATTTGGTAAGATATTACTGATTAAAATAGAATATATTTCTATGTCCATACTTTTAACCACAAGCAAGCACGATTATGCATCAAGACTGAAGAATGGACATATAACATTCTTTTGATAATGACTGAAACACAAGTGCGTGCATTATGATTGGCCGTTTTGTATAAGCTAGGTTATTTTGCACCAATAATTTCTCATTACTGACCTCAATCGATGTTTGCATTGCATTTCAAAATTGAACGGTTATTCAAAACCGCGCGTCCGTCATTAAAATGTTTTCCTCAAATGCTCAGTAGCAGAATTACTCGAAGTCGAGTGCGTTCAGCCAGTTTATTTTGCATTTGAGTGTTCCACAAAGAAGTTCCTGCAAACGCGTAATAATCTGTTCCTTGAAGCGATAATACTGAAACGTCTCGCACTAATTGACATGCATAGTTTCAATCAAAAATTAAAAAAAAGGATCTGGAAATCATGTTTCAATCAATAATGATATGATAATAAACTGTTATGAGTCATACCCAGGACATGTGAAAATCACATTTGCGTTAGAAATGAAATTGAATTTTATTGCTGGCGAGTAACGTTCAAACCGTGACTACAAATATTGGATAAAAATCCAGACAAAAAACGTCGAACCGCTAGGGACAAATATATGTTCACAGATAATTTAATCATTTTGATTAAAACGATTATGGACATTAACGTGTGTAATTGAAATTTCATCTGAGTGGAACTGTTCATATTAAGGACCTTTAATAATAACCACAAAACGATTTCTAAATAATCGTATATGTTTGAAAACAACAGTCGTAAGATTCCAAGAGTTTACTTGTTGATAATTCAACATACATGTACAACCATGTTAAACTTTTTTTTCCGTTATCATATTTTATACCGCGCATATATGTGTTGTTGTCTAATACAATCAATTGATTTCAACCAGAAAACACGTACATTTAACCTACACTGTGTTGCACTTAATTAAATCGCTACGTAGAACGTAGCCATGAAATCAGAAATAGCTTGTAATTAGCTTTTAAAACCTTGAATTAATTTACGTGCCTCAGATTTTGGAAATTTTAATTTGCTTGGACTGAAACGGTCCCTTTGAAAACAAGGCAACTCTAACTAATGAACGATATACAGGACACCTTAACGTAGACAAATCTAACCAGGTAAATAACACTGGTCAATTCCAGTGCTTCATCTTTAAATCCAAAGATGGAATTTAATCGGTTCCGGGAGAAAGCCAGCCAATACATCGCCGTCATATGTGATCAAATTTTAATGACCTTTCGTGCCAGCGTTGTTTGTACTCCAAATTTAAGAATGACTAATCGATATCAGTGCCCTATCGCTTAAAATCAAGTATTCATCCCGATGGTCAATACGCTTCTTAGAAATCTTTCCTCTTCAAACAGTCTCACCCTGGAATACCGTGGGCTTAAATGAGACAATGCGTCATTGTGTTGAACCCAGTCTTAAACGAACAATTATTAATCACTGACGTACACGCATAAAACAAACAAGCAATGTTAAACAACAAATCATGCATATATAACATGTATTGTATTGAAGGGACGTATGGGATTATACAATAATGATATTTGTACAGGCTACCAAGAGCAACTCCGAAATGACCAAAGGCTTTATTGCCAGCAATAAAATAACACGATACTTTTAAAGACCCGTACAATTGTATTCGATAGCCTAACTTGGGTTTTGAGTATGTTTGTGTGTGTGTGAAACTGACTCTTTAACCTACCAGACGATAACCACGAGTTAATAACCGATCGTTAAGGTGGTAAAACATATCATCTCCATTTCTTTCCAACATAATTCGTTGAAATAAGCGGAAATCTATTTTGTTATCTATTTCTCGGAAACACGGCTGTAATTTACGTTATTTCAGTAAATAACATTCAAAGCCTGAAAGCCACTTCACAAATAACTCATTTAAACCCGTGTTTTTGCGTGTAACCGGTCTCTTATTAGAGCTATGGTCATTATACTGCTAATTTGGTCGACTTTAATCACCTTAATCAGCCATGAAGCTTGTGTCCAGTTAAAACGCTCGATAAGTAATCAGTGACATTTGACCATCGCCGCTAGTGACGTCATAGCGGTCAATATTTTTCTTACATATGGGCTGGAATTTTGTACTTCACATTTATCTGAAAATGCGTGTTCTGGTAGATTTAATTACCATTTGTTGTTCTGTCAACATGCCAGTGTCAATCGGTCATATTACGCTGTAATACAGACTTCAACCACGTATAACTTTAGCGGAGAAACAGGGTTTTAAGTAAGAGGTTTCTAGATACATAGTTACAAGGTGAATACTGAAATTGTTTCTGACATTTTTGGATGATATTTATATGAGCTTTAACAGAAGTATTAACGTAATAGTCAGACATTTAACTCTTGACGAATCTTTTACCCACTCATATTAATAGAACAATATATTATATATTGCTGGGTCGCACTGGGTCGGGCTTTCCCCATCTCATGTATTTATGATGTGCATCAGGACCCCATCTTATTAAACATTGTAGGAAACATGTACATTATCACTTGAAATGTTTAAAGAAGCATTAAACAAATCAGTACACATAATTATGACGACTTAATTTCAGCAAATTAATTCATTTCCTTGGTAGCTCTTGCGTGATATTTGCTACAATAACTTAAATAGATCTCCATTTTTATGCTGAACAAGTCTGCCGTAACTTACATGCGTCCTTTAATCTTTTAATAAAAAAGAACTCGTTTGTTTGCAGGATTTTTTTTATCGATTTAAGAGTCACTGTGTTTTATTTAAAATCAACACTAGTTTTTGTATGTAAGCGAATAGCAGGGTTTTGATCTTGGACGTGTCTAAGATTTATTGAATTAACGCATGCCACATTTTGCGACACCATTGACTTATTTGTAAAAGCTTATGGATATGGATACCGGTACATTGAATTCGGTACGTCACGGTTTCAAAACTTGAGCATTCACCCATGAAGCGTTTAACAAACACAATTATGATGACAGTTGACGCATGCAAAAAACAACAACACAAGATACATTAAAAACATAACACGCCACGTCACCCAAAGACATGTTAAACAATATCTTATCGGAAATAACATAAAATCACCATTGCAACAAGAGCAGTGTCTATAGGCTTGACAGCACATTAAAGTCGTTAAAGTTGACTTGGCTTAAGGATCTTCCAAATTGATTTCAGTTTGTTTTAGGTCGTCTAATTGAGATCTATTTGCTTTTTCAAGGAATAATTATTTTCGCTAAAATTTCAATCCTGGATCATATGTCAAACTGTTTACACAGAAGGGATGAACTAGTGTTTGTTTACGCTGGCAATCATTTCTCTCCGTCGACATTTTTGTTATTAATCTCATTTTATTTTAAGAGTCATTTTAGCCAATAATTTTAGACGGACGAAATATTCCAACTAATGGGAGACAACTGCAATAAAGCTGCAATATAATATATTGGTAAGAGTGNCGTTGTTGCCTTGACGGGTTGCGGGAAGTCAATCCCCGGTCGAGCCGAGCCTGCTTTTCGTCATTCCTGTGGTGACGGCTTCGGAGTATGAATCCCCTGTCGTTGTCCGCAATGGATGGCTCGCTCACCACGACCTCGTGAAACGCACAAGTTCTCCTATCCGACCTTGTCGTTCCCTTCAAAATTTCGAAACACGAAAATTTTCCTGACGCGCGAAAATTTTCCTGACACGCGAGACGAAGTTCCTTTTTATTAAAAAATGTCCACGCTATTAAAAAAGTTCGTTGGTTTGCCTCGTCGCCATTAAAGTAAATCTTCTATTCTATAACTCAAGTCTTTGTACAATTAATAACACTCTTTTATTCTGGGTAAAATACAGGTAAAATCATAGATGTTTCGTCTTGGTCTCGCGGTCGTGTTCTGATATTCATAGTTCGCGCAGCTCTTGAAAACACTTCCGGTTTAGTCTATAACCCGTCTCGTCTCGCCCGGTTCGTCTAACGACATTTCACAACAGAAACAAGCTTGGTTGATGAAACTCAGTGTTGTGGATAGAAGACCGTTTGGGGAGTATGTACATTATTTCATTTTTGTTTCATCAGAAAAAAATGTGGTTGTATTGTTACAGCCTTTAGTGAAAACTTACATCTTGATATTACGACAACTTCCAAAGTACTTTAGCTAGGTTTATGGAACTCGGTATGTGAATAGAGGGACAAAGGGAAAATAAGTAAGTTATTTCAGTGTTTTCTGTTCGTTCGTCCGTCCGATAAATCTGGATCCTGCCATAACTAAAAAAGTACTTAAGCCTGGTTGATGAAACTGGGTATGTGCACAGAGACCTATATTGAAAATATGCACCTTATTTCAGTTTTTGTGGTCAAACCAAAATAATGGTTGCTATGGTTACAGAAATTATAATCCTGTGGTACTCGAAAGTATTCAAGCTACGTTGGTGAAAGATGGTTTGTGGATAGAGGGCCATATACAAGTCTTTTTTTTTTTCGTCACACAAAAATTGTGGTTTCTATAGTTACATATGATATAATTACAAAAATGACTGAACACGCTTTCCTTTTTCATCATAATCATCATCATCATCATCAACAGACACATCATAATCATCAGCAGCAGCACAAGCAGAAGCAGCATCAGCAGCAGCAGCAGCAGAAGTAGTATCAATCGCACACACGTTCTTCTTCTCTCTCTTCCCATCATCATCATCATCATCATCATCATCATCATCATCATCATCATCATCATCATAATAATAATAAGCAGAAACAGAAGCAGCAACAGAATCAGCTGCTTCAGCATTTACCTTTAACGACATCATACTACAATGAACCACGGAGTGTATATTGTAATCTAGAGTCCGTGAATAAACACATGTCTTTCACAAGCGAGTCCTGTATTATAGACACCTGAGAATTCTCGGTCGTTCAGATAGATACCCGGGCCAAGCTCTGAAGTAGAAATCCATGGAGAAAAATATTGATCTGAGGTAGCAATGAAATCCACAATAAATCTAAAATTTCAATTTAAATGCCTTTCAAGACGGCCCATGTGTTTTTTTCAAACAAGGGTCTGTTAATTATTCATAATTATGCCACGTTCGCACGCGACTTCAGCGTAATTAAAACAATCGGATTTCAATTCAATTAAATAATAGTGCCCTTATTGACTCAGCTGAATCGACCATTGACTACATCAGGTATCTGTAGAAAAAGATCGGCGCATATGGGATGAGCAGGACAAATATAACAATATTGAAATGGTGACTTCTTTATTGCAAAATACCCGTTTAATGCATGCAACACGATTTTCTTTACATTCTGGACGTTAATTGAAAAACGTGTTTCACGTATTCGAATGCATAATGTATAGTTGAGTAATACTTGAATATGTTTTGATGTAATTTGCATACATTAAATGACAGAACATTTTGCTCGAAAATAATGTTATGTGGGTATGTATGTGTTTGTATTTTGTATTTCATACCCGTAAATACAACCATAACTGTAATGAATTGCGTAGAAATATACATGCAATCTTGCAATGTAATTCTAATCTCTGTCTGAGAAAATTTTGTAAGATATTACTGATTAAAAAAAGATATATTTCTATGTCCTTACTTTTAACCACAAGCAAGCACGATTATGCATCAAGACTACAGAATAGACATATAACATTCTTTTGATAATGACTGGAACACAAGTACATGCATTATGATTGGCCGTTTTGTATAAGCTATGTTATTCTACACTAATAATTTCTCATTACGGACCGCAATCGATGTTTGCATTGCTATTCAAAATTGAACGGTTATTTAAAACCGCGCGTCCGTCATTAAAATGTTTTCCTAAAATACTCAATTGCAGAATTACTCGAAGTCGAGTGCGTTTAGCCAGTTTATTGTGCATTTGAGTGTTCCACAAAGAAATTCCTGCAAACGCGTAATAATCTGTTCCTCGAAGCGGAAATACTGAAACGTCTCGCATTAATGGACAAGCAAAGTTTCAATCAAAAATTTAAAAAAGAAGATCTGGAAATCATTTTTCAATCAATACTGATCTGTTAATAATCTTAAATGAGTCATACCCAGGACATGTAAAAATCACATTTGCTTTAGAAATGAAATTGAATTTTATTGCTGGTGAGTAAACGTTCAAACCGTGACTACAAATATTAGATAATGATCCAGACAGAAATACGTTGGACCGCTAGGGACAAATATGATGTTCACAGATAATTTAATCATTTTGATTACAACGATTGTGGACATTAACTTGTGTTATTGAAATTTCATCAGAGCGGAAATGTTCGTATTAAGGACCTTCAATAACCACAAAACGATATCTGAATAATCTTTTATGTCTAAAAACAACAGTCGTTAGATTCCAAGCGTTTACTTGTTGACAATTCAACACACATGTTTAACCATGTTAACATGTTTTTCTTTTAAAATATATGCGCATATATGTGTTGTTGTCTAATACAATCAATTGATTTTAACCACTAAACACGTACATTTAACTTACACTGTGTTGCACTTAATTAAATCGATACGTAGAACGTAGCCATGAAATCAGAAATAGATGGTTATTAGCTTTTAAAAACTTGAATTAATTTACGTGCCTCAGATTTTGGACATTTTAATTTGCTTGGACTTAAACGGTCCTTTTGAAAACAAGGCAACTCTAAACGAGCAGTCATCTACTACTAATGAATGATATACCGGACACCTTAAAGGGACTGTCAACCACGAATGACGAAAAAAGGAAAGTTCTAAAATACCGTATTTTTTTACAATTATTAGTTTATATTGATTAAAACATCACGACTGGTATATTACATTACTTGAAAAAAGTTGTTAAGTTTTCATATTTTCAGTATATTCGGTAATAAATTTTACTGGGTATGTCTACCAGGTAACTACCAGTTAACTATAAATAACGCAAGTAGATTGGTCATCATCGTCACGTGGTAAACCCAGGAATGCAAATTGTGCATGCGTAGGGAATTGTATATATTTTTATATATAATGATCAATCTACTTGCATTATTTATATTGTGTATATCGTTATGTCACCTATTTTACGCGATGTACTTTCGATTTCACATCGCGAAATTTTATTACCGAATATACTGAAAATATGATTTTTTTTCAAGTTATGTAATATACCAGTCGTGATATTTTAATCAATATAAACTAATAATTGTAAAAAAATCACGGTTTTTTAGAACTTTTTTTTTCGTCATTCATGGTTGACAGTCCTTTTAACGTAGACAAATCTAACAAGGTAAATAACACTGACCAATTCCAGTGCTTCATCTTTAAATCCAAAGACGGAATAAAATCGGTTCCGGGAGTAAGCCAGTCAATATGTCGCCGTCATATTTGATCAAATTTTAATGACCTTTCGTGCCAGCGTTGTTTGTACTCTGACTTTAAGAATGACTAATCGATATATGGCTTTAACCCGATGGTCATTACACTTCTTAGAAATCTTTCCTCTTTAAACAGTCTCACCCTGGAATACCGTGGGCTTAAAATAGACAATGCGTCATTTTGTTGAACCCGGTCTTAAACGAACAATTATTAATCACTGACGTACACGCATAAATCAAACAAGCAATGTTAAACAACACAACATACATATATAACATGTATCGTATTGAAGGGACGTATGAGATTATACAATAATGATATTTGTACAGGCTACCAAGAGCAACACAGTTATGACCAAAGGCTTTATTACCAGCAATTAAATAACACGATACTTTTAAAGACCCGTACAATTGTATTCTAACTTAGGTTTTGAGTATGTTTGTGTGTGTGTGTGTGGTGGTGGTGGGGGGGGGGCGACACATGTTTGATCATTGTGTCTTTGTACCGTTTATACTGTTAGGGTTGATATTCAAGTTCGCTGATATTATTGAGAGCAAATTTTGTTTTGCCTCAGTAAGTTTAAAAATAGATGTTTGTAACAGCCTGAACCAAATTCAATGATGGGCCTATGCCCTTGTACTTAGAATTCTGTTATAAAGTTTCGCAATATATCTGCTCAAATGATCATATCGCCTTATTTCCAAACTCTCGAGAATTTGTCTTAAACAAATTAGCCATATTTCAACGAATTCTGGAAATCGGAGTCGATATATCTTTGGAAGAACTCTGGACAGCGGCTATTCTATTGATTTTCAGATGACCATTACATTACATGAGTTTGAAGATGATAATTCGCGTGTTGTTTTGTGTTGTGATTTAGTCTCAGAATTCCTAACATATTCCGATGCCAAATAAATAGATCAAATTCACAAGCCATACGGAAATGGGAAGCGGATGGACAGGCGAACTACGAATGACTGCTACAGAATGGTATTTAATTAAGGTTTAAATTTAGCGTCCAAAATAGACAATTTCCGTTCATCCAAACTGCGTTTAAAAGGTCATAGTTAAATGTTTTGCTCCGAACACGATACAAACGATGCACATCCATACGCGCAAATATGCGTGTGTGTGTGTATTTGTTCGTTCATGGACGGAAAGATGATTGGATCAACGGAAGGACGGACGGACGATGGATGGACGGACCGTGACTGGTTGGACGCGCGGATATTCTGACGAGCATACAGACGGTTGATGTTTGGACGAATGGGCAAACGGACCATGAAAAGCTGGACGAACAGATATTTTGACGAGCATACGGATGGTAGATGTTTGGACGGTAGGACGGCGGATGGACGAGCGGACGGCTGGAAAGTCGTTGGATTATAATGGTTGGTCGGACAAATGGGTTGACGATCTGTTGTAAATTCGTAATAACACTCTTTTAAGGAGCAGTTCCCACGTTTTTGGAATCTGGAAATACTATTGTAAAACTGACATAATAATATTCTCGATGTTGTTTTGTATTTAAAATATTGGAAAGCACATTTCTTGAAGGAAGATACCTTTTTGACGAATGTTTAATACTTTTCGAGAAATAAAGGTAATTGGAATACATTCTTTTTAATATTGTAACTGTCTGGGCATAATAACCTGCCACCGACGGATTTAACATTTCATAGATTTTACACCGTTCCAGTTTTATCATTCTTATTTTAAAGATTTGTTTTAATCCTCTAACTGGGAAACTGACTCTTTAACCTACCAGACGATAACCACGAGTTCATAACCGATCATTAGAGTGGTAAAACATATCATCTCCATTTCTTTCCAACATCAATTCGTTGAAATAAGCGATAATCAATTGTTGGCATCTATTCCTTGGAAACACGGGCTATAATTTACGTTATTTTTGTAAATTACATTCAAAGCCTGAAAGCCACTTCACAAATGATGCATTTAAACCCGTGTTTTCGCGTGTAACCGGTCTCTAATTAGAGCTATGGTTATTATATTGCTAATTTGGTCGGCTTTAATCGCCTTAATCAGCCATGAAGCTTTTGTCCAGTTAAAACGCTCGATAAGTAATCAGTGACATTTGACCATCGCCGCTAGTGACGTCATAGCGGTCAATATTTGTGTTACATAATGGTTGGAAGTTTGTACTGGTAGATTTAATTACCATTTGTTGCTCTTTCAACATGCCAGTGTCAATCGGTCATATAACGCTGTTATTCAGACTTTAACCAAATATAACTTTAGCAGAGAAACAGGATATTTGAGTAAGAGGTTATAATTTACATAGTTATAAGGTGCATACTGAAATTATTTTTGACATTTAAGGATATTTTTTTATAGGAGCTTTAACAGAAGTATTTAAGTGAAAGCCAGAAAATTTACGATTGACGAACCTATAACCCACTCATATGTATAGAAGAATATAGTAATTATACTGCTGGGTCTCACTCAGTTGGGCTTTCCACCGTAAAAGGGTCTCCTGTATTTATAATGTGCATCAGGACCCCATATTATTAAACGTTGTATGAAACATGTACATTATGACTTGAAATGTTCAAAGAAGCATTAAACAAATCAGTACACATAATTATGACGACTTAATTTCAGCAAATGAATTCATTTTATTGGTAGCTCTTGCGTGATCTTTGCTTAAAGAACTTATCATAACTAGATGTCCTTTTTCTATGCTGCACAAGTCTGTCGTAACTTACACGCGTCCTTAGATCTATTAATAAAAAAGAACTCGTTTGTCTGCAGGATTTTAATCGCATTTAGAGCCACTGTGTTTTATTGAAAAGCAACACCAGTTTTTGTAGCTAAGCAAATAGCAGGGTTTTCATTTTTGACGTGTCTTAGATTTATTGAATTAACGCATGTCACATTTTGCGACACCATTGACTTAAATTAGTAAAAGCTTACCTAAGACCCTTTATATATATGGATACCGGTACATTGAATTCGGCACGTCACGGTTACAAAACGTGGACATTCACCCATGAAGCGTTTCACAAAAAAATGATTACATTTGACGCATGCACAAAAAACCAACACAAGATACATTAAACACATAATACGTGGTCACCCAATGAAATGTTAAACAATATCTTATCAGAACTAAAATAAAATCACCATTGCAACAAGAGCAGTGTCTATAGGCTTGAAAGCACATTAAAGTCGTTAAAGTTGACTTGGCTTGGCTTTAGGATCTTCCAAATTGATTTCAGTTTGTTTTAGGTCGTCTAATTAAGGTCTATTTGCTTTTCCAGGAATAATATTTTTCGCTTAAATTTCAATCCTGGATCATGTGTAAAACAGTTTACACAGAAGGGATGGAATAGTGTTTGTTTACCCTGGCAATCATTCCTCTCCTTCGGCATTCTTGTTATTAATCATATTTTATTTTATGAGTCATTTTAGCCAATAATTTTAGACGGACGAAATAGTCCAATAAATGGGACACAACTGCAATAAAAATGTAACATAAGATATTCGTAAGAGTGATGTCCCATTCAAAGAATATAACTAATCAAATAAAACTCTGCCATAAATTCAAAATGTCTCGTGGATGATCGATCTATATCTTCGATTGAAGTTACAATTTAAATTTTAAATTAGTATTTTGGGGCTTGTGTACTGTAAATCATGTACAAAAGGTCCAGTTATGCATTCTGTATAGAGAAGTGTATAGAACTGAGTTGCATTAGACGCTTGCTTCTTATTAGTTTCATACCGGTGTAAGCAGAGGGGACTATAGGTTAAACCCTGACCAGTCCGTGCGTGTGTTCGTGTGTCAGTCCGAATCTAGATCATGCGATAACTCAAAAAGAACTTTAGATTAATGAAACTTGTAACGTGGAAAGAGTGCCATATGGGGAATAAGCACGCTATTTCAGTTGTTCGTCGAACAACAATTGTGGGTGCTTTTGTGACGGAAACAATAAATATACAACATCTTGATCCTGCAATACACAAACAAGTACTCAGGAATTTATACTTTATTTCAGGATTTGTTCGCCCGACAAAAGTGTGGAACAAAAAATATAACCTTTCGGAAACTACGAGAGATCAATATTGAAACATTTAAACAGGATATCACAGAGTCAGAAATACAATTTGAAAATATTCATGACCCTGAAACCCTTGTCCAAATTTATAATACTAAACTTTCAGCTTTGGTAGACAAACATGCTCCGATAAGAACACAATCTATAACACTGCGGCCGACTTGCCCGTGGTACACAGATGAGCTTCATGACGCTAAACATATCAAACGAAATTAGAAAGAAAATGGCTAAAATCGAGACTCACTATTGATCATGAAATTTATAGAAACCACTGCGCCAAAAAGAACAAAATGTTGAAAAAAACACGCGTTGATTTTTATTCAGATAAAGTAACATCCTGTGGCCGTGATCAAAAGAGCATGCACACGATCACAAAGCACTTACTAGATGGCCCATCTGAAATAACTCTCCCGTCTGGCAAAGCATCCGATGAGTTAGCACAAGTTTTCAATGATTTTTTTCACAAATAAAGTTGAAGGTATCAGACAAGATATTTCTGAACATGCCCTATCTCATGCACATTTAAAACAGAGTAATGATAATTACCCAACAGCAGAAACATGTAGTTTGACACATTTCCGTCCGACAACTGAAGAAGAAGTTGAAAAAAATCATTATGCAATCCCCAAATTAATCTTGCGAGCTTAACCCTATTCCAACTTGGCTCCTGAAAGAATACAAAACTGAACTGCTACCAATACTGACAAAAATCATCAATCTTTCGATGGAAACAGCAAGTGTGCCAAGATCCTTTAAAACATCACGTATAAGACCTTTATTAAAAAAGCCCACCTTAAATAAAAAAAAAAACTACATAACTATCGCCCGGTTTCGAATCTGCAATATGTTTCAAAATTATTAGAGGAAGTTGTCAGCAAAAGTATAGATGAACATTTGACAGAAAACAATTTAAATGAAGAAAACCAGTCTGCATACAGGAAGTTTCACTCAACAGAAACAGCTTTGTTAAAAGTTCAAAACGATGTCCTAAAATCATTAGATAAGAAAAAGGTCACTGTCTTTGTTATGCTGGATCTCTCTGCCGCTTTCGACACCATCGACCACATAACCCTTTTAAACCGCCTCGAACAACTGTTTGGATTTGCTGAAAAACCACTACAGTGGGTAGCTTCCTACCTATCTGACCGCTTCCAAACGGTGAGCATTGACGGCAAGGTATCAGAACCAGTGCTGCTGACCTTCAGTGTACCCCAGGGATCTGTGTTAGGTCCAAAATTTTATACCATGTATACTAAACCTGTTGGGGAAATTTGCAAAAAACATGGACTCGGGCATCACTTCTACGCCGATGACTCGCAGCTCTACCTTTCCTTTGAACCCACCGATGGAGCAGCCCAAAATGAAACACTAAATCGAGTTGAAAAGTGCCTCCAAGATATCATCTCGTGGATGAATACAAATATGCTCAAACTTAACACCGACAAAACCGAGGTCATAGTATTTTCAAGTCAAAACAACGCCAAGTTCGTAGAAGGGTTAACTGTTAAAGTAGGGGACTCGACAATTAAACCATCACAATACGTTCGAAATCTCGGTGCTTGGTTTGATTCAAGAATGAACATGGAACACCATATTAATGCTATAAGTAGATCATGTTTCGGTCAGATTAGGCAAATAGGTCACATCAGGCAATATCTTACACCAAATGCCACAAAATCCTTGGTCAATTCACTTGTCACATCTCGGTTAGACTATTGCAATGCACTTCTGTATGGAACACAAACATCAGCTATCAAGAAACTACAAAATGTTCAAAACACTGCGGCGCGTGTTATCACAAGAACATCCCGCTATAGTCATATAACACCGATCCTAAAAGAATTACACTGGCTCCCAGTAGAAAAAGAATCCACTTCAAAATACTTACCAATGCGTTCAAAGCCTTAAATGGACAATCGCCTGTATATCTTAAAACCTACTTGAAGTCTACGAACCAAGGCGAAACTTAAGATCAAAGAACGAAGTGACTTCATTAGTGATTCCAACGAAGATAAAATCCATATCATACGGGGAGCGAAGTTTCATGTACGCTGCTCCCAAACTCTGGAACTCACTTCCATCAAACGTTCGGGGTCCTTTAACACTGAATTCCTTCAAAAAGGCACTGAAAACTCACCTCTTCCTCCAATCTTATGCAACATAAGCAGTGGTTTATTCAATTCATTATATACAATCTCAATCATCATGAACTTGAATTTACCCTTTTAAAGGAAGCATAATTATTCCTTTAGGGGTTTGTGGACTCGTGGTAATGGTATCCTGACGTTACCCTTGTCTAAATCAGCATGAACTTGAATGTACCCTTTTAAAGGAAGCATAATTATTTCTTTGGGGTTTTTTGGACTCGTGGTAATGGTATCCTGACGTTACTCTTGTCTCAATCAGCATGAACTTGAATGTACCCTTTTAAAGGAAGCATAATTATTCCTTTGGGGTTTGTGGACTCGTGGTAATGGTATATATTTTTTTTCTTTTACGTTATACGTATAGTTTAAGTTTTAGATTTTATTGCTTCATTAATTGTCTAGTTTTATAGTATAATTGAGTAGTTTTGATCGATTTCCTTTGAAACAGTGTTGCAAATTGTATTCGTATCTGCGATACGTCAAATGTACTTATGTAAAGCGCCTTTGAACGTGCACTCTTGCATGAAAAGGGCGCTATATAAATCCGGTATAATAATAATAAAATAATAATTATCTGTAAGGATTTTATTTGTGACGGCAGTGATAAGCGTTAAATGATAAAGCATGATGATTGTGAAGAAGAAGAACATGTCAAAACTAAGACTATTTACAGGTTATCATGAAATGGGCCCATATCTTTTAAAATCTAGTCCTGTAATTCATGACACCCGAGAATTCTCGGTCGTTCAGATAGACAGCCGATGGCATCCTCTCAGGTAGAAATTCATAGAGAACAAAATCGATCTGAGGTAGCAATAAAACCCACAATAAATCTAAAATTTCAATTCAAAAGCCTTCAAAGACGACCCAAGTGTATTTTTCAAACAAGGCTCTGTAAATTATTCATAAATATGCCACGTTCGCACGCGCCTTCAGCTTAATTAAAACAATCGGATTTCAATGTTATTAAATAAAAGTGCCCTTATTGACTCAGCTGAAAAGACTATTGACTTCATCAGGTGTCTGTAGAAAAAGATCGGCGCATGTGGGATGAGCAGGGTCAATAAAACAATATTCAAATGGTGACCTTTTTATTGCAAAAATACCCGTTTAATGCATGCATCACAATTTTATATACATTCTGGACGTTAATTGAAAAACGTGTTTCGCGTATTCGAATGAATAAGGTAAAGTTTGGTAATACTTGAATATGTTTTAATGTAATTTACATACATCACATGACAGTTTATTTTCCTAAAACATAATGTTATTCGGGTATGTATGCGTTTGATATATTTATTTTATAAGCGTAAATACAATCAAAACTGTTATTAATTGGTAGAAATATGCATGCAATCTTGACATCTTATGCCAATCTCTGCCTGAGAAAATTTTGTAATATTACACATTAGTTTTTATATATTTCAATGTCCATATTTTAACGACAAGCAATCAAGATTATGCATCAAGACCGCAGAATGGACATATTACATTCTTTTGATAATGACTAAAACACAAGTGCGTGCATTATGATTGGCCGTTTTGTATATGCTAGGTTATTATACACTAATTATTTCTCATTGCGGACCGCAATCGATGTTTGCATTGCAGTTCAAAATCGAACAGTTATTTAAAACCGCGCGTCCGTAATTTAAATGAATTCCTGAAATGCTCAATTGCAGAATTACTCGAAGTCGAGTGCGTTAAGTCAGTTTATTTTGCATTTGAGTGTTCCACAAAGAAGTTCCTACAAACGCGTAATAATCTGTTCCTCGAAGCACAAATACTGAAACGTATCGCATTAATTGACATGCAAAGTTTCAATAAAAAAATAATTAAAAAAAGAAGATCTGGAAATCATTTTTCAACGATTGTGAGCATTAACTTGTGTTTTTGAAATTTCATCAGAGCGGAAATGTTCATATTAAGACTTGTTATAACCACAATAAAACGATCTCCTAATACTCTTTTATGTTTTAAAATACGTTTAATGACAGAACATTTTTCTATAAAATAATGTTATGCGGGTATGTTTGAATTTGTATTTTGTATTTTTAAAAAACTGTTATGAATTGCTTATCAATATGAATACAATATTGTCCTGTTGTTCAAATCGCTGTCTGAGATATTACGCATTTTAAAAATCGGATACATCTCAATGTTCATAATTTTCACCACAAGCAATCAGGATTATTCATCATTACTGCAGAATGGGCCTATACTATACTTTTGATAATGACTGGAACACACGCGAGTGAATTATGATTGGCCGTTTTGTATAAGCTAGGTTTTTCAATGCGAATAATTTCTCATGATAGACCGCAATCGATGTTTTCATTGCATTTCAAAGTGGAATAGTTATTTAAAACCGCGCGCCCGTAATTAAAATGTTTTTCTAAAATGCTCAATGCATAATTACTCGAACTCGAGTGCGTTCAGCCAGTTTATTTTGCATTTGAGCGTTCCACAAAGAAGTTCCAGCAAACGCGTAATAATCTGTTCCTCGAAGCGGAAATACTGAAACGTCTCGCATTAATTGACATGCAAAGTTTCAATCAAAATTAAAAAAAGAAGATATGGAAATCATTTGAAATCAATATCTGTAATGAGTCATACCCAGGACATGTGAAAATCTCATTTGCTTTAGAAATGAAATTGAATTTTATTTCTGGTGAGTAAACGTTCAAAACGTGACTACAGATATTAGATAATAATCCAGATAGAAAAACGTCGGACCGCTAGGGACAAATATGATGTTCACAGATAATTTAATCATTTTGATTAAAACGAGTGTGGACATTAACTTGCGTAATTGAAAGTAATCAGAGCGGAAATGTTCATATCAATGAACTTTAATAACCACAAAGCGATTTCTGAATAATCATATATGTTTAGAAAACGAAAGTCGTTAGATTCCTATCGTGTTCTTGTTGACAATTCAACCCAAATTTATAACCATGTTTTTATTTTCAAATATTTTATATCGCACATATATTTGTTGTTGTCTAGAACAATCAATTGATTTCAACACGAACACGAACATATCGTTCCTTGTCCGCGAAGATGGCCAAACTCAGTTTTTGCGCGGAAACGGATTATGATACTTTCGCATTGTCGTACAGAGCCCGCGTTCACAGCTAAAATTTCTAAGCTCCTCGCAAATCAGATGATATAGTTATGCCCAGGTGATAGTTTGGCGTATATGCATTGAATTGATCAAATTGAGTTCGAAAATTTCCAAACTTCAGTATAAACAATAAGAGGAAGGAAGGATTTTGGAATTTTACGAATGTTTCGGAATTAGTCAATATAACATGTTTACACCTGTAAAACTATCTTTAACGTATTTTTGCGTTAGTTTTACCTTCATCAAGACCTTTTTAGAAAAGTTTTGAAGTTTTGAAGTTTTTCTTCCTCCTGAAAATTTTATAAATTGAATTTGGCTACTTTTACTGGTAAGGGACGATAAAGCTTACACATTTTTGCGCCTAATTAAAACACTAGACGTTCTTAAAGTAGAACGTAGCCATGGAATATTGTAGCGTTCTACTGATTGTGGAGATCTATGAGTGTTACAGTTTAATCGTGTTCACAACGGCTTAGTAAATTCTAAGATATCGGATTGGATTTGTTAATTAAATGACTTAAGACAATGAACGTTTCAAACTGCTTATTTATTCCCTATTTCCGGTTCTCTTGTGTTCAAACATTATATAATTAAAGACAATATTACATGTATGGAGGCACCCACTGGCTAACACATTCTGCGTTCTTTTTCCACTGATCCTTTTGAACAGACCTACAGATTGTTTCCAATATAGCTAGCGATATTAAAAGTGTTCAATAATTCGACTGGTCAAAGACAGATCAATTCTCACAAGTGCATTAATATAATCTATGCAGATTACGTTTAAATAGTTACTTTTTATGCTAGACTGTTAGTAAAAACTCTCAATTATATGAACCATTTAAAAGTTTTAACATTCAAAACCACGCACTCGAAAGAATTTAAAGTTGTTTCTGTTTTAAAATGACGTGGACATGGTTCCAATAAAAAACTGAGCGAGACTGACTCGGAGCAAAAAATCGGCTCATTATATGCTCTGAGATGGGATTGACCAAAAATCTGGGGCGAAAAGTGGTCAAAAATTAGTCAAAAGGTGGTCATTGACCAACTATTGGCCAATGACCAAGAATACATGGGCAAAACGTGATCAGTGACGAAATAACTGGCCAATGACATCATAGAGACTTAACCACACCGCCCACAATTCGAACGTCAACTTAACAACTGACTGAGTAAAACAGACAAATGGCAGCCATCTTAGATTTTAAATAAGAATTAAACATGAGCGCAGTTAAATTATGATTTAAATTATGACAATTTACAAGAGCGGTGCATAATACCATGAAATGATGTGGGCGTTTTCTATTCATTGCTGATAAAGGTTAACTTCAAACAATTCAACCGTTTCGAACAGGAAGTAAGATAGCTGACGACAGACAAAAATGTGATTTCAAGCAAATTTGCGATTGCAAAGGGATAATGGCATCTAATGCAAAAAGGAGCAAACATATTAACAGACTAAGTAGGAATTGACTAAATGCAATGGATATTACCAATCAACAATGTGCGTAAGAAGTTGAATAAATGCTTTAAAGATCAGTGCAATGAAATTTCGCGAGTCGTAATGTCACTTGCAATGAAAAGTCGAAACAGAAAAAAAACAAGCCCAGGATAAAATACATATGAAGTATAAAATTGTGCTTATAAAATAAAAAAAAATTGATGAGGATAGTTTATACTAAAACAACGCTGGACATGAATACTCGCGGTGAGTGCCTGTTCCAAACAAAAACAGCAACAACATTACTTACACAAGGTAAGGTCACATAAAAAAAAATCATTTCAATTAAACATGGACGGGGTACTTCAATACCAATCAGAAATATCTTGCCTCCGCTTTAATAACTTGCATTAATTTCCGTGCCTCAGGTTTTAGAAATTTTAATTTGCTTGGACTGAAACGGTCCTTTTGAAAACAAGGCAACTCTAAATGAGAACACATCTACTTCTAATGAACTTTATACCGGACACCTTAAAGTAGACGAAACTGACACGGTAAATAACGCTGAATCATTGCCAGTGCGTCATTATTAAATCCGAAGACGAAATTAAATCGGTTCCGGAAGAAATCCAGTCAATACATCGCCGTCATATGTGATCAAATTTGAATGACCTTTCGTGTCAGCGTTGTTTATTCTCTAACTTGAAGAATGACTAATCGATATCAATGCCCTACCGCTTTAAATAAAGTATTCACCCCAATGGTCAATACACCTCTTAGAAATATTTCCTCTTTAAACAGTCTCACCCTTGAATACCGTGGGCTTAAATTAGACAATGCGTCATTTTGTTGAATCCGGTCTTTAGCGAACGATTGGTAATCACTGATGTACACGCATACAACAAACAAGCTATGTTAAACAACAATGCATGCATATATAACATGTATTGTATTATAGGAACGGATAAGATTTTACTATAATAATATTTGTCCTGTCTACCCAGAGAAACAGAGCTATGACCAAAAGCTTTTTATCACATGCCATACCCTGATTTCCATGTAATATAACCATTACATATATTTTTATATTACACATGTGTAATATACTTTTTAATCGTTTTCATTGGCTTAGTTTTCGATTATTGACCAATCGCATTTTGTTAGTTTGCTGAAATGACGTTGCAACGTCAAATGACGTCACGCAATGTAAACAACATTCGGGATTTATCATTATGTTTGCGTAAATATTTACTAAATTTGCTCATTTAAAAGCATGTGATAAAAAAGATCTGACACTCGTTGTCATATCATACCATATTTTATTAAACTCGTCCAGGAAATTCGTTAGTAAGCTCGCCAAAGGCTCGCTTACTAACAAAATTCCTGAACTCGTTTAATAAAATATGGTATGATATGACAACTCATGCCAGATCCTTTGTATAGCCAGCAAAATAAAGACACGATTCTTTTAAAGACCCGTACAATTGTATTCGATAGCCTTACTTGAGTTTTGAGAATGTGTTTGTGTGTGTGTGTGTTGGGGGGGGGGCGTACACATGTTTGATCATTGTGTCTTCGAACCGTTAATAATGTTATAGGTGATATTCAAGTTTGCTGATACTATTGGAGTGCATACTTTGGTTTGCCTCAGTAAGTTCAAAAATAGATGTATGTTACAGTCTGAACAACATCCAATGATGAGCCTATGTCCTTGGATGTAGAATTCCGTTATTTAATTGCGCAATATATCTGCTCAAATGAACATATTGCCTCTTGTACAAACTCTCGAGAAATTCGTCTTAAATAAATTAGCCATATTTCAACGAATTCTGGAAATCGGAGTTGATATATCTTTGGAAGAACTCTGGGCATCGGCTATTGTATTGATTTTCAGAAGGCCATTATATTAAATGAATTTGAAGATGATAATTCGTGTGTTGTTTTGTGTTGTGATTAAGTCTCAGAATTCTGAGCAGATTCCGATGCCAAATAAATAGATTAAATTCTACAGCCAAAAGGAAATGGAAAGCGGATGGGCAGGCGAACTACGGATGACTGTGTGGCAGAATAGTATATAATTAAGGCTTGAATTTAGCGTCCCATAGACAAATTCCGTTCATCCAAACTTCGTTTAAATGGTCATAGTTCAATATTTTGCTCTGAACACGATAAAAACGATGCATATCCATACGTACACACATGTGTTTGCGTGTGTATTTGTTCGTACATGAACCGAAAGATGATTGGAGCAACGGAAGAACGGTCGGACGGACAATAGAAGGACGGGCGGACTGTGAATGTTTGGACGGACGAATATTCGGAATGAGCATAAGGACGGTTAATATTTGAACGAATGGACGGAAGGACGGCGGATGGACGTAGGGACCGTGAATTGTTGGACGAATGGATATTCTGACTAGCATACGAACATCTTATGTTTAAACAGGCGGACGGTTAGACGGCGGATGTTTGGACGAATTGACGGACGGAACATGAATGGTTGGACGAACGGATATTCTGACGAGCATACGGACGGCGGACGTTTGGACGGACGGACGGTAGGACGGCGGATGGACGCGCGGGCGGCTGGGAAGTCGTTGAATGGATTAGAATGGTTGGTTGGACGAATGGGTTAACAATCTGTTGTAAAATCGTAATAACACTCTCTTAAGAAGCAGTTTTTTGGAAACTGGAAATACTATTGTAAAACTGATATTATTATATTGTCGAGGTTGTTTTGAATTTAAAATATAGGAAGGCACATTTATTGACAAAAGTTAAACTTTAAAAGGATTTGTATTACTTTTCAAGAACAAAGAAGCTACCTCGAACACATTCACTAGTAATTGTTTGGGTAAAACAACATGCCACCGACAGACCTTCAGATTTCATAGATTTTACACCGTTCCAGTTTCATCATTCTAATTTTAGAGACTCTTTTAATCTTCTAACTGGGCAACTGACTCTTTAACATACCAGACGATAACCACGAGTTCATAACCGATCATTGAAGTGGTAAAACATATCATCTCCATTTCTTTCCAACATCAATTCGTTGAAATAAGCGGAAATAAAATGTTGGCATCTATTCCTTGGAAACACGGACTGTTATTTACGTTATACAGTTAATTACATTCAAAGCCTGAAAGCCACTTTATAAATAACGCATTTAAACCCGTGTTTTCGCGTGTAACCGGCCTCTAATTAGAGATATGGTCATTATATTGCTAATTTGGTCAACTTTAATAGCCTTAATCAGGAATGAAGCTTTTGTCCAGTTAAAACGCTCGATAAGTAATTAGTGACATTTGACCATCGCCGCTAATGACGTCATAGCAGTCAATATTTTTGTTACATAACGGTTGGAGTTTTGTGATCAATGTTTTAGTGCAAATGCGTGTTTTGTTTTAAAATACCATTTATTGTTCTATCAACATTTCAGGATTAATTAACCACATATAACTTAAGCGGAGAAACAGGATATTTGAGTAAGAGGTTTCTAGTTACATAGTTACAATGTGCCTACTGAAATTGTGTCTGTCACGGTAGGATATAAATGTATGTATAGGAGCTTTGACAAGTATTTAAGTGAAAGCCAGACATTTTAATCTTGATTACACACTCATATTTATAAACAATATATTATATTCTGCTGGGTCGCAATGGGTCGGGCTTTACCCCGTAGAAGGGTCTCCTGTATTTATGTTGTGCATCAGGACCCCGTCTTATAAAAAAATGAAGGAAACATGTACATATCGACTTCAAAGAAGCATTAATAAATCATTACACATATTATTGACGACTTAATTTCAGCAAATGAATCATTTCCTTGGTACCTTTTGCGTGATCTTTGCTTAAAAAACTTATCATAATTAAATCTCCTTTTTCTATGCTGCACAAGTCTGTCGTTACTTACACGCGTCTAAGATCTTTTAATAAAAAAGAACTCGTTTGTTTGCAGGATTTTTATCGCATTTGAAGCCACTGTGTTTTATTGAAAATAACCAGTTTTTGTAGGTAAGCCAATAGCAGGGTTTCGATTTTGACGTGTCTTAGATTTATTGAATTAACGCATGCCACATTTTGCGACACCATTGACTTATTTTTAAAAGTATACCTAAGACCCGTTATAGATATGGATACCGGTACATTGAATTCGGCACGTCACGGTTACAAAACTTGGACATTCAATTATGAAGCGTTCCGAAAAAAAAATAATGATGACATTTGATGCAAGCAAAAAAACAACAACACAAGATACATTAAAAACATAACACTCCATGTCACCCAATGACATGATAATCAATTTCTTATCAGAAATAAAATCAAATCACCATTGCAACATGAGCAGCTTATATAGGCTTGAAAGCTCATTAAAGTCGTAAAAGTTCAAATGATTTGGCTTTTTGATCACCAAAATTGATTTCAGTTTGTTTTAGGTCGTCTAATTGAGGTCTATTTGCTTTTTTCAATGACTAATTATTTTCGCTTAAATTTCAATCCTGGGTCATGTGTCAAACTGTTAACACAGAAGGGATGAACTAGTGTTTGTTTACCCTGGCAATCATTCCTCTCCGTCGGCGTTCTTGTTATTAATCGTATTTTATTTTAAGAGTCATTTTAGCCAATAATTTAACACGGACAAAAAAGTCCAATAAATGGGAGACAACTGCAATAAAGCTGCAATATAAGATATTCGTAAGAGTGATGCCCCATTCAAAGAATATAACTAATCAAATAAAAATCTGCCATAAATTCAAAATTTCTTGTGGGTGATTGATCTTTATCTTCGATTGAATTTACAATTTAAGTTTTAAATTAGTGATTTGGGGCTTTAGTATTGTAAATCATGTACAAAAGGTCCAGTTATGCATTCTGTATAGAGAAGTGTATAGAACTGAGTTGCATTAGACGCTTGCTTCTTATAGTCCCATACCGGTGTAAGCAGAGGGGACTCTAGGTTAAACCCTGACCCGTCCGTGTGTTTGTGTGTCCGTGTGTCAGTCCAAATCTAGATCATGCGATAACTCAAAAAGAAGTTAAGATTAGTGAAACTTGTAACGTGGATAGAGTGCCATATGGGGAATAAGCACGTTACTTCAGTTGTTCGTCGAACAACAATTGTGGTTGCTTTTGTGATGGAAACAATAAATATATAACATCTTGATCCTGCGATACCTAAACAAGTACTTAAGATACGTTGATGAAACTTGGTATGTCGATAGAATTTCATATGTAATTTATTTCATGATTTTTTCGCCCAACAAAAGTGTGGTTGCTATGGTTACATATGCTAGGATTGCAGATATGATTGAGCAACTTACATCTGGATCATATGATAAATCAAACAGTACGTTAGCTAGGTTGATGAAAATTACAACGTGAATAGATGGCTTTATGGGAAATATACATATATTTTCAGTTCTTTTATTCTCTCAATCTGTACGTCCGTCCGTTCGAAAAAATCTGGATCCTGCGATAACCAACAAAGTACTAAAGCTAGTTTGAAGAAACTCAGAGAGGACCATATGGGGAATATGCATACTTTTCATTTTCTTTCACCAGATAACAATTG
The DNA here is from genome assembly GCA_007657795.1 of Dreissena rostriformis. NCBI lineage: Eukaryota > Metazoa > Mollusca > Bivalvia > Myida > Dreissenidae > Dreissena > Dreissena rostriformis. The sequence goes on along the minus strand of VMBQ01000873.1, from coordinate 64,245 downwards.
TGGATGTATGGCTACATAAATGAGTGAAAACGAATATCTGGATATTACGACCACTCCAAAGTACTGAAGCTAGGTTTATTAAACTCGGTATGTTGATAGAGGCGAAATATGTACGTTATTTCAGTGTTTGGCTGCTCGTCCGTCCATCCGTCCGTCCGTCCGATAAATCTGGATAATTCTATAACTAAAAGCTTGGATGATGAAACTCGACATTTGAACAGAGAACCATATTGTAAATATCCATATTATTTCAGTTGTTTTGCGTCACACCAAAACTATGGTTGCTATGGTTACAGAACAAATTGATAACTCAAATCTGCCTCCTACCATAACTAACAAGTACTTAAGCTATGTAAAACAATATGGTGATCCTGTTCTTAGCCCGAAAATATACACCAGATTCAATTGCTGATTTGGCTGGGACAATGCTCTTGTTTAAACAGATCTGTAAGGATTTTATTTGTGACGGCAGTGATAAACGTTTAATGATAAAGCATGATGATTGTGAAGAAGAAGAAAATGTCAAAACTAAGATAACTATTTACAGGTTATCATAAATTGGGCACATATCTTTTAAAATCTAGTCCAGTAATGACACCCGAGAATTCTCGGTCGTTCAGATAGACACCCGATGGCATCCTCTGAGGTAGAAATCCATAGAGAACAACATCGATCTGAGGTAGAAATAAAACCCACAATAAATCTAAAATTTCAATTTAAATGCCTTTAAAGACGACCCAAGTGTATTTTTCAAACAAGGCTCTGTTAATTATTCTTAATTATGCCACGTTCGCACGCGCCCTCAGCTTAATTAAAACAATCCAATTTCAATTTAATAAAAAAGTGCCCTTAATGACTCAGCTGAATAGACTATTGACTTCATCCGGTGTCTGTAGAAAAAGATTGGCGGACGCGGGATGAGCAGACCAAATATAACGATATTCAAATGGTGACCTGTTTATCGTATAAATACCCGTTTAATACATGTATCACGACTTTCTATACATTAATTTAGTTAATTTATGTATTCTAATAACATGTGTGTAGCCGAACTTATTATGTGGTTTGTTTAACTTGTCAAATGCGAAACCGGCTTGTTTTATACTTGTCAGTAACACTTGAATATGTTTTAATGTAATTTACATACATCAAATGACAGAACATTTTGCTATTGTTATGCGGGTATGTATGTGTTTGTATTTTGTATTTCATACGCGTAAATATAATCATAACTGTCATGAATGCGTAGAAATATGCATGAAATCTTGCAATGTAATGCTAATCTTTCTTTGAGAAAATTGTGTAAGAAATAACACTTTAAAATAAGATATATTTCTATGTCCATATTTTTAACCACAAGCAAGCACGATTATGCATCAAGACTGCAGAATGGACATATAATATTATTTTGATAATGACTGAAACAGAAGTGCGTACATTATGATTGGCCGTTTTGTATAAGCTAGGTTATTCAATACGAATAATTTCTCATTATAGACCGCAATCGATGTTTGCATTGCATTTCGAAATTAAACGGTAATTTAAAACCGCACGTTCGTCATTAAAATGTTTTCCTTAAATGCTTAATTGCAGAATTACTTGAAGTCGAGTGCGTTTTGCCAGTTTATTTTGCATTTGAGTGTTCCACAAAGAAGTTCCTGCAAACGCATAGTAATCTGTTCCTCAAAGCGGAAATACTGAAACGTCTCGCTTGAATTGACATGCAAAGTTTCAATCAAATATTAAAAAAGAAGAAGACAAGGAAATCATTTTTCAATCAATATTTGTAATGAGTCATACCCAGGACATGCGAAACTCACATTTGCGTTAGAAATGAAATTGAATTATATTGCTGATGAGTAAACGTACAAAACTACAAATATTGGATAATAATCCAGGCAGAAAAACGTCGGACCGCTAGGTACAAATATGATGTTCACAGATAATTTAATCATTTTGATTTAAACGACTGTGGACATTAAGTTGTGTAATTTAAATTTCATCAGAGCGGAAATGTTCAAATTAAGGACCTTTAATAACCACAAAACGATTTCTGAATAATCTTATATGTTTGAAAACAAAAGTCGCTCGATTCCAATCGTGTACTTGTTGACAATTCAACCCACAATTATAACCATGTTAAAAAGGTTTTTATGTTCAAATATTTTATATCGCACATATATCTGTTGTTATCTAAAACAATCGATTGTTTTCAACCAATAAACACGTACATTTAACTTACACAGTGTTGCAATTAATAAAAATGCTAAGTAGAACGTAGTCATGAAATCAGTAATAGCTTGCATTAGCTTTTAAAAACTTCAATTAATTTCCAAGCCTCTGAATTTTGAAATGTTAAATTTGCTTGGCCTGAAATGGTCCCCTTGAAAATGAGGCAATTCTAAATGAGCAATCATCTACTACTAATGAACGTTATACCGGACACCTTAACGTAGTCAAACTAACGATGTAATTAACACTGAATCATTTTCAGCTCTTCATTCTTAAATTGTTAAATCCGAAGACGTAATAAAATCTGTTCTGGAAGGAAGCCATTCAATACATCGCCGTAATATTTGATCAAATGTGAATTACCTTTCGTGTTAGCGTTGTTTATTCTCTAACTTAAAGAATGACTAATCGATATCAATGCCCTACCGCTTTAAATCAAGTTTTCATCCCGGTGGTCAATACACTTCTTAGAACTCTTTCCTCGTTAAACAGTCTCACCCTTGAATACCGTGGGCTTAAATTAGACAATGCGTCATTTGGATGAGCCCGATCTTAAGCGAACGATTGGTAGTCATACGTTGTATCCACAACTGACGTACTTGCTTAACACAAACAAGCAATGTTAAACAGCAATACATACATAGATATTACTTATTAAATTAACGAAACGTATTACATTAGACTATAATGCTATTTGTACTGGTTACCAAGAGCAACAGCTAATTACCAAAAGCTTTATAACCAGCAATAGAATGACACGATACTTTTAAAGACCCGAACAATTGTATTCGATAGCCTTACTTGAGTTTTGAGTATGTGTTTGTGTGTGTGTGTGTGTGTTTATGGGGGGGGGGGCGTACGCATGTTTGATCATTGTGTCTTCGAGCCGTTAAAACTGTTATGGGTGAAATTCAAGTTTGCTGATATTATTGGAGTGCATATTTTGTTTTGCCTCAATAAATTCAAAAATAGATGCTTGTAACAGTCTGAACCACATCCAATGATGAGCCTATGCCATTGGATGTAGAATTCCGTTATTTAATTGCGCAATATATCTGCTCAAATGAACATATTGTCTTATCGGAGTCGATATATCTTTGGAAGAACTCTGGACAGCGGCTATTGAATTGATTTTCAGATGACCATTATATTAAATGAATTTGATGATGATAATTCGCGTGTTGTTTTGTATTGTGATTTAGTCCCAGAATTCAGAGCAGATTCCGATGCCAAATAAATAGATTAAATTCACCAGCCATACCGAAATTGAAAGCTGATGGACAGGCGAACTACGAATGACTATGCTACAGAATGGTATATAATTAAGGCTTAATTTTAGCCTCCCAAATAGACAAATTCCGTTCATCCAAACTGCGTTTAAATGGTTAAATGTTTGAAAACGATGCATATCCATACGTACAAACATGTGTTTGTGTGTTTACCGGTATTTGTTAGGACATGGACGGAAAGATAATTGGATCAACGGAAGAACGTACTGACGGACGATGGATGGATGGACGGACATTGAATGTTTGGACGCACAGATATTCTGACGAGCATACGGATGTTGGATGTTTGGACGAATGGACGGAAGGACGGCGGATGGACTCGCGGACGGCTGGAAAGTCGTTGAATACATTATAATGGTTAGTCGGACGAATGGGTTGACGATCTGTTGTAAAGTCATAATAAGACTCTTTTAAGGAGCAGTTCCCAGGTTCTGGAATTTTAGAACAATATTGTAGAAATGACATTATTATATCCTCGCAGTTTGTTTTTGGAATTAAAATAGAGGAAAGAACATTTCTTGAAGGAAGATAATGTTTTGACGATTGTTTATTACTTTTCGATAATACAATTAAGCTACTTGTAATATATTCACTAATACTGCTGATACTGTTTGGGCATAATTACCTGCCACCGACATACCTCATAGAGTTTCATAGAGTTTACACCGTTCCAGTTTTATCATTCTTATTTTAGAGACTGTTTTAATCTTCTAACTGGGAAACTGACTCTCTTACCTACCAGACGATAACCACGAGTTCATAACCGATCATTGGAGTGGTAAAACATATCATCTCCATTTCTTTCCAACATCAATTCGTTGAAATAAGCGGAAATCATTTTTGGCATCTATTCCTTGGAAACAAGGGCTGTTATGTACGTTATTTCAGTTAATTACATTCAAAGACTGAAAGCCACTTCACAAATAACGCATTTAAACCCGTGTTTCCGCGTGTAACCGGTCTCTAATTAGAGCTATGGTCATTATATTGCTAATTTGGTCGGCTTTAATCGCCTTAATCAGCCATGAAGCGTTTGTCCAGTTTAAACGCTCGATAAGTAATCAGTGACATTTGACCATCGCCGCTAGTGACGTCATAGCGGTCAATATTTTTGTTACATAAGGGCTGGAATTTTGTACTTCACATTTATCTGAAAATGCGTGTTCTTGTAGATTTAATAACCATTCGTTGTTCTGTCAACATGGTCAACATGCCAATTTCAATCGGTCATATAACGCTGTTATTCAGACTTGAACCACATATAACTTTAGCGGAGAAACAGGATATTTGAGTAAGAGGTTTGAAGATACATAGTTACAAGGTGCATAAGAAATTGTGTCTGACACGTTAGGATATTTTTAATAGGAGCTTTAACAGAAGTATTAAGGTGAAAGCCTGAAAAGTTACTATTGACTAACCTGTTTCCCACTCATATGTATAGAAGAATATATTATATACTGGTGGGTCGCACTGGATCGGGCTTTCCACCGTTAAAGGGTCTCCTGTATTTATGCTGTGCATCAGGACCCCATCTTATTAAACATTGCAGGAAAACTGTACATTATGACTTGAAATGTTCAAAGAAGCATTAAAAAATCAGTACACATAATTATGACGACCTAATTTCAGCAAATGAATTCATTTCCTTGGTAGCTCTTGCGTGATCTTTATTTAAAGAACTTAGCATAGCTAGATCTCCTTTTTCTATGCTGCACTAGTCTGTCGTAACTTACACGCGTCCTTAAATCTTTAACTAAAAAAGAACTCGTTTGTTCGCAGGATTTTTATCGCATTTAGAGCCACTGTGTTGTATTGAAAATCAACACCAGTTTTTGTATGTAAGCGAATAGCAGGGTTTTGATTTTTGACGTGTCTTAGATTTATTGTATTAACGCATGCCACATTTTGCGACACCATTGACTTATTTGTAAAAGCTTACCTAAGACCCTTTATAGATATGGATACCGTTACATTGAATTCGGTACGTCACGGTTACAAAACATGGACATTAACCCATGAAGCGTTTCACAAACAAACTAATGATGACACGTGACGCATGCTAAAAAACCAACACAAGGTACATTAAAAACATAAAACTCAACTTCACCCAATAATTAAACAATATCTTATCAGAACTAAAATAAAATCACCATTGCAACAAGAGCAGTGTCTATAGGCTTGAAAGCACATTAAAGTCGTTAAAGTTGAAATGACTTGGCTTTAGGATCTTCCAAATTGATTTCAGTTTGTTTTAGGTCGTCTAATTGAGGTCTATTTGCTTTTTCAAGGAATGATTATTTTCTCTTAAATTTCAATCCTGGATCATGTGTCAAACTGTTTACACAGAAGGGATGGGATAGTGTTCATTTACCCTGGCAATCATTCCTCTCCGTCGGCATTCTTGTTATTAATCGTATTTAGTCATTTAGCCAATACAATGTTATTGTACACGGACGAAATAGTCCAATAAATGGGAGACAAGTGCAATGAAGCTGCAATATAAGATATTGGTAAGAGTGATGCCCCATTCAATGAATATAACTAATCAAATAAAACTCTGCCATAAATTCAAAATTTCTCGTCGATGATCGATCTTTATCTTCGATTGAAGTTAAATTTTAAGTTTTAAATTTGTATTCTGTATAGAGAAGTGTATAGAACTGAGTTGCATTAGACGCTTGCTTCTTATAGTCTCATACCGGTGTAGCAGAGGAGACTCTAGGTTAAACCCTGACCCGTCCGTGTGTTTGTGTGTCCGTGTGTCAGTCCGAATCTAGATCATGCGATAACTCAAAAAGAAGTTAAGATTAATGAAACTTGTAACGTGGATAGAGTGCCATATTGGGAATACGCACGTTATTTCAGTTGTTCGTCGAACAACAATTGTGGGTGCTTTTGTGACGGAAACAATAAATATATAACATCTTGATCCTGCGATACCTCAACAAGTACTAAAGATACGTTGAGGAAAATTGGTTTGCGGATAGATTTTCATATGTACTTAATTTCAGGATTTTTTCGCCTGACAAAAGTGTGGTTGCTATGGTTGCACATGCTAGGATTACAGATATGATTGAAAAACTTAAATCTGGATATCATATGATAACTCAAACAGTACGTAAGGTAGGTTGATGAAAATTGCAATGTGAAATGATGGCTTTATTGGAAATATACATATATTTTCAGTTCTGTTATTCTTTCCATATGTTCGTCTGTCCGTTCGAAAAATATGCATCCCGCGATAACCAACATAGTACTTAAGCTACTTTGAAGAAACTCAGAGAGGACCATATGCCGAATATGCATACTTTTCATTTTCTTTCAGCAGATAACAATTGTGGTTGTATGGTAAGATAAATAGAGGAAACTTGTTGGATTCGGTGGAATACCGATTTTATTTCGCGGTGATCATAGAAAATATACTTTTTCTATGATCACGAGTGAATTAAAATCGGTATTCCACCGAATCCAACAAATTTTCTTTTTATTTTATGCTTTTTTCAACGTTTATTTACATTGTAAAAGAGTTTAACTGGGGAATTTCGCTGGAATAATGACGTCATTTCGTCAAAGAAATGACGTCATTTCACAGTAAAACAGTGACAAATATCGATATTTTTTCACTGTTATTTTTCACTGTTTGAAACAGTGAATACCAGTTTTATTTCACTGATGTTTCTCTATAAACCACCGGAAAGCATATAATAAATGAGTGAAAACGAATATTTGGATAGTACGACCCCTCTAAAGTATTAAAGCTAGGTTGATGAAACTCGGTATGTGGATAGAGGCGAAATATGTACGTTATTTCAGTTTTTTGGCTGTTCGTCCGTCCATCCGTCCGGCCGTCCGATAAATCTGGATCCTGCTATAACTAAAAGCTTGGATGATGAAACTCGATATGTGCACAGAGAACCATATTGTAAATATCCATATTATTTCAGTTGTTTATCGTCACTCCAAAACTATGGTTGCTATGGTTAAAGAAATAATTGATAACCCAAATCTGCCTCCTACCATTACTAACAAGTACTTACGCTATGTTAAAAGAATATGGGGATCATGTTCTTAGCCCGAAAATAAACACCAGATTCAGCTGCTGTTTTGCCTGAGACAAAGCTCTTGTTTAAACATATCGGCAAGGATTTTATTTGTGACGGCAGTGATAAACGTTTAATGATAAAACATGATGATTGTGGAGAAGAAGCAAATGTCAAAACTCAGATAACTTTTTACAGGTTATCATAAACTGGGTACATATCTTTTAAAATATAGTCCTGTTATTCATGACAACCGATTATTCTCGGTCGTTCTGATAGACACCCGATGGCATCCTCTGAGGTAGAAATCCATAGAGAACAGCTTCGATCTTAGGTAGCAATAAAACCCACAATAAATAAACAATTTCCATTCAAAAGCCTTTAAAGACGGCCAAAGTGAATTTTTCAAACAAGGCTATGTTAATTATTCATAATTATGCCACGTTAACACGCGCCTTCAGCTTAATTAAAACAATCGGATTTCAATTTAATTAAATTATAGTGCCCTTATTGACTCTGCTGAACAGACTATTTACTTCATCCGGTGATTGTAGAAAAAATCGGCGCATGTTGGATCAGCAGGGCAAATATAACAATATTCATACCTCTTTATCGCATAAATACCCGTTCAATGCCATTCGGTACCCCTCGCAGATTATCATACTTATCCGATGTTTGACGGAAAGGGCCGAGAATGTGCGATTGGTTCAATGCATGTGCCACGACTTTCTATACATTTCGTAAGTTAATTTCACATGTATTCGAATAACTAATGTGTAGCTGAACTAATTATGGGGTTTGTTAAACTTGTCAAATGCGAAACCGGCTTTTTTAAACTTGTCAGTAATACTTGAATATGTTTTAATGTCATTTGCATACATCAAATGACAGAACATTTTGCTAGAAAAGAAGTTTATGTGAGTATGTATGTGTTTGTATTTTGTATTTCAAACGCGTAAAAATAATCATAACTGTTATGACATGCTTAGAAATATGCATGCAATCTGGGAATGTAATGCTTATCTCGTTGAGAACATTGGGTAAGATATAAAACATTAAAATAAGATATATTTCTATGTCAATATTTTGAACCACAAGCAAGCACGATTATGCATCGAGGCTGCAGAATGGACATGTACTATTACTTTGATAATGACTCAAACACAAGTGCGTGCATTATGATTGGCCGTATTGTAAAAGCTAGGTTATTCTAAACTAATAATTTCTCATTATGGACCGCAATCGATGTTTGGATTTCATTTCAAAGTGGAATATTTAAAACCGCGCGCCCGTCATTATTTTTTTTCCTGAAATGCTCAATGCATAATTACTCGAACTCGAGTGCGTTTGGCCAGTTTATTTTGCATTTGAGTGTTCCACAAAGAAGTTTCTGCAAACGCGTAATAATCTGTTCCTCGCAGCGGAAATACTGAAACTACTTTTAATGCACTGCGCATTCCCGATAACATTGTTGTGTTTTTTGGCGCTGTTCAAAAAATAAGAAAATTGGACAATTCAAACCTGCTCCTCCTACCTTTTTTAACATATTTTTGGTTTGTAAACGTCCCTCATCCAATCCAGCCCACTGGTTCACCTGCAGAAGTCCCGAAACAACATAAATTAAACAGCTGATTTAATTGATCACTCAGACGCTTGATTCCGGCCATTTCGGCTCCCGCCAGGAGGACACGGACTACAACAACAACAACAAACCCGGAAATAAACATGTTTTTTCATCAAAAACCTCCAAATAACTACGTTTCTACTATTCATGGCTGCATATTCGTCCCAAGAATATATTATATGGCATAGGTTGATGAAATGGTCCAGCCTTTCAAATGATCCTACACGTTTTCCAGACTGTATAAAAAGTACAGCACCTGACCTCAACATGTCTCCAAACTCGGTCTATTATTTATCACATGATTTGCAGCCGTCAGTAGCAGTTCAGATTTATTTTAACATCAGATTTGATCGCAAACTTCCGCCATCCATACCCAAGAAACGGTCTCACTTCCTTGTACTCCTCATCATTTCTGGTGTAGAACCCAACCCTGCCCCCCCCACGCCAAACACACAGATACCCAGGCAGTGTATGCTCTGATGCCGTCGTTGACTTTGGAAAGAGAGCATTAGCTTGCGAAAAGTGCGACGTCTGGACCCACAAGTCCTGCATGGAAATGAACTCCAAGGAATACAATAACCTAGCAAACACAAGTATACCATGGTACTGCCCTTAATGCGACTCGCTAAATAGATCAACAATTATTTATGATATATCTTTACACACAGAAGATGATTGTCACTCATCACTGAACTCAATCGGCATGATCAACAGTACAGTGTCGACACCCGTGTCACTTTCTCCTACCACCACAGATCCACCTGGAGACTTCTCATCTGACATGGCATTTGCAACGCCAACCCAAGTAACAGCCTTTCGTTTACATCAACAAGCTCTATTGGCAGCCCTGCATTGGCATCTTCTCCTAAACTACCCGGGCAAGCCAAACCTTCTAAAAGCAAGAAATCTCTGAGAATCTGAATGTCAACTTCCGGAGTGCACGGAAAAAGAGCAAGTTTATATCTACGCGCATTGAAACTACAAACCCGGACATTATCCTTGGCACAGAAACATGGTTGAGTGAAGATGTTTGTTCATCAGAAGTGTTTGAAAACTCACTAGGCTTTGACGTCTACAGAAACGACCGCCCAAACAGCCCACATGGAGGCGTTTTACTTGCAGTGAAATCAGACTTAAATAGCATAGATGTAAGTTGTAGCAAATCAAACGAATTCATTAGTGGGACACTAAAGATCGGAGGGAACAAGAAACTTATAATTGGCGCCTATTACAGACCTCCAGATAGAACTGATGAAACATATTAAAACGACACAAGATCAGAAATCATATCACGGCGCCGCAAACATATTAGAGCCAAATTTGTTATTGGTGGTGATTTTAACCTCCAGATATCATGTGAAAAACAAACTCTATCAGAAGCAAACCGGACTATTCGAAAAAGGTCAACCAACACTACTTAGACCTAGCATCAGCTCTCGACTAAGAACAGATGGTTACCTCACCGACCAGAGAAAACATCATCCTGGATCTTATATTTACCCCCACCCAAGCTTCACTCAGCGATGCAAGACGTTGCCACCAATCTCTGCTAAGTGTGACCACGATGTGGTTCTATTTGACATTGCCATGCAACCTGTTCGTTCCAGTCCACAAAGGAGAACCATTTACTTGTGGGACAAAGCCGACACCAAAGAGATAAAAGGTACCCTCTCTACATTTAGAGACAAGCTCAGTCGAGAATATGTGGCAATCCATCAAGTATGTGGCAATCCATCAAGAGCCCATCGACTCTGTCAAGAACAAATTTGTCCCTACCCGCCGTACATAATCTAGGTTCACCCACTCCTGGATTAACACCAAGCTGCGTCGTCTTTCTAAACGCAAGATGCGAGCATACAAGAAAGAAAGACGTTCCGGTAGTCCTGCAGACTGGACCAGGCATGCCGAACTCAAAGCCTCAACACAAAGGGAAATTATATCTGTCCACAAACATAAAATGAAAGATATGGTAACATCAAGCCAAACCGACAAACCAAAACGCTTTTGGAGCTATTTCAAGGACAGGAAACAAGATACAATCGGAGTCGCACCACTGAACAATCAAGATGGGTTCATCCACAGTAACAGCAAAATTAAAGAAGAAATCCTAAACATAACAATTTCAATCAGTATTCACCAGAGATAACTTTTCAACGATGCCTGACAAGGGACCAAGCCCCAGTCCCACAATGAATGACATCCTTTTTAGTACTTCTGGGGTTCACAGACAATTATCTCAGCTAAACATTCGTAAAGCATCAGGACCAGACAACATTAGCCCTGTCTTACCCAGACTTGCCGCTGACGAATTAGCACCAATCCTAACCAGGCTATACCAATTCTCCCATGACCATGATACTGTTCCCCAAGATTGGAGGGATGCACATGTCGTCGCTATCTTCAAGAAGGAAGAAAGTCACTTACCGTCCAATTACAGACCATTTTCTCTTACATCAGTGGTCTCAAACATTGTGGAGCACATAATACATAGCTCAGTCATGCGGTTTTATCAACGTAACATTCTTCACGACTGCCAACACGGCATCCGTTCCAAACGTTCGTGCGAAACACAGCTAATCGAAACAATACAATCAACNCCCACTCCTGGGTTAACACCAAGCTGCGTCGTCTTTCTAAACGCAAGATGAGAGCATACAAGAAAGAAAGACGTTCCGGTAGTCCTGCAGACTGGACCAGGCATACCGAACTCAAAGCCTCAACACAAAGGGATATTAAATCTGCCCACAAACATAAGATGAGAGATATGGTAACATCAAGCCAAACCGACGAACCAAAACGCTTTTGGAGCTATGTCAAGGACAGGAAACAAGATACAATCGGAGTCGCACCACTGAACAATCAAGATGGGTTCATCCACAGTAACAGCAAAAGTAAAGAAGAAATCCTGAACATACAATTTCAATCAGTATTCACCAGAGATAACTTTTCAACGATGCCTGACAAGGGACCAAGCCCCCATCCCACAATGAATGACATCCTTTTTAGTACTTCTGGGGTTCACAAACAATTATCTCAGCTAAACATTCGTAAAGCATCAGGACCAAACAACATCAGCCCTGCCTTACCCAGACTTGCCGCTGACGAATTAGCACCAATCCTTACCAGGCTATACCAATTCCCCCATGACCATGACAATGTTCCCCAAGATTGGAGAGATGCACATGTCGTCGCTGTCTTCAAGAAAGGAGAAAGTCACTTACCGTCCAATAACAGACCATTTTCTCTTACATCAGTGGTCTCAAACATTATGGAGTACATAATACATAGCTCAGTCATGCGGTTTTACGATCAACATAACATTCTTCACGACTGCCAACACGGCTTCCGTTCCAAACGTTCGTGCGAAACACAGCTAATCGAAACAATACAATCAATCACCACCAAGCTGAAAGACAGAAACCAGGTCGATGTGATCCAACTAGATTTCGCCAAGGCGTTCGATAAAGTCCCCCAACAACGCCTCATACATAAACTAAACTACTACGGAATCATAGGTAATACAGCCAGATGGATCCAGTCGTTCCTCAGCAACCGGAAACAGAAGATTCTGCTAGATGGAGATTTGTCGTCAGAGAAAGACGTTATATCAGGCGTTCCCCAAGGTACAGTGCTTGGACCCTTATTCTTCCTGACGAACATAAACGACCTCCCTGACTGTATCACCTCATCCGATACCAAGCTGTTCGCTGATGACAGCCTACTTCTCCGAGAAATCAGGAACCAACAAGACGCTGACTGCCTCCAGAAGGACTTTACAGCGCTTGAAGAGTGGGAGAAACAAATGGCAAATGTCATTTTATCCGGAGAAGTGTACTGTCATCAGAGTATCCACCAACAGAAGAAGTGTGAATAACACCATATACACTCTCCATGACCATGTCTTGCAGACCACAGACAGCAGTAATACCCAGGTGTCACTTTAAGTGACGATCTGAGCTGGCAGAAGCATGTGGACATCACAACTACCAAAGCTAGCAAAACCCTGGGATTTATCCGACACAACCTTGGCGATTGCATCAAAGAGGTCAAGAGCACTGCCTACACAGCTATGGTCAGACCAACCCTTGAGTATTCATCAACAGTATGGGATCCTAAACCTCAAGCCAAGGCACAGATACACAATCTCGAACAGGTCCAACGCAAAGCTGCGAGATTTGTGAATTCTGCCTTCACTGACCGTACGCAAGGATGCGTCACAAAGATGGTGCACGACTTGGACTGGCAGTCACTCCAACATCGACGCTACCTAGCAAGACTGTCAATGCTCTTCAGAATCCATCACCACCTGGTAGAAGACTCTGGGGGAGCAGAAGCACTACATCCTTTAGACAGAAGAACAAGGGTCTCACACCGCTTCAGCCAGACCTTGGATGCATCCATCACCTACAGGGCCTCCTTCTTCCCTCGCACCATTAGCGATTGGAACCGCCTTCCAACTCGGACCACCGACTTTACAACGAAAGAGGCGTTCCAAGCCAGCCTGGGAGCCCTCTCATCAAGCCACTAGTCCATTGACACTTTGTAGATATTTTAAACCAGCACCACACTTTTACAATTTTTTTTATCGGGCAAGCACAGCGTTTTACACAGGGTTTTCGACATTCCAATATGGATTTCAACCCTTACTCCGGATGATGATGATGATGATGATGATGATGATGATGATGATGATGATGATGATGATGATGATGATGATGATAAAGAACGTTATACCGAAGATCTTAAAGTAGACACATCTAACAAGGTAAATAACACTGAATGAATCATTTCCACTGTTTCATTGTTAAATTCGGATACATAATTAAATTAGTTCTGGAAGGAATCAAGTCTATACATTGCCGTCATATTTGATCAGATTATAATGACCTTCCGCGCCAGCGTTGTTTGTACTCTATTTAAAAAAAATGACTTATCAATATCTGTGCCCTATCGCTTTAAATCAAGTATTCTTCCCGATGGTCGATACACTTCTTAGAAATCTTTCCTCTTTAAACTGTCTCACCCTTAAATACCGTGGGCTTACATTAGACAATGCGTTGTTGAATACGGCGAACGATTATTAATCATAGTTTGTATCCACATTTGACGTAAATGCATTATACAAACGCANGGGGGGAGAGAGAGGCGCACACATATTTGATCACAGTGTATTAATTGTGGGAACATTTTTAGACCAAAAGCTAAAAACAAGTCGAAACAAACTCAGCGACTAGTATTTAATACCGTTGGTTTCAATAGTACTACTCGTTAATTTTCAACTTATCTTAACAATTTAATAAGTGTCACGATCTAATATATATAATTTTTTTCAAATGATCAAGCATTAAATAAAACCTTATACTCGATTGATATTATTGTTCATATGTACCGTCGGTTCTGTTATAGATGACAATCAATACTACATTTCGCTGATACTATTATAACTACTATAGTTAAACCTATTTTTAGCTCGATTGTATCGAACACCTAAAGCCTATTGAGACACTCTCGAGTCCGTTTCCTGGATGTTAACAGTATTGGTATCAGTGGGGGAAAGAACGCTCCCACAGTGGGATCGAACTTGTAACCTCCCGGTCGCTAGACGGACACCGTCGCAACTGCACAACGGCGACCACGCATATAGTATTGACGTGCATAGTTGTGTGTGGTCTCTGTAAGTTCGAGCATATATGATTGTAACGTCTCAATCACATCGAATGATAAGCCTTTGGCCTTAAAAGTATAACTATGTTATTAAATTTCGCAATATATTGCTGAGCATCGCTCTGTGAAAAGGGGGTTAAATGCATGTGCGTTAAGTGTCGTCCCAGATTAGCCTATGCAGTCCGCACAGGCAAATCAGGGATGACATTTTCCGCTTTAATGGTATTTTTGGTTTAAAGGACGACTGTTCTTGACGAAAATCCAATTAAAGCGGAAAGTGTCGTCCCTGATTAGCCTGTGCGTATTGACCTTTTCACAGAGCGATGCTCATATGTATATCTGCTGAAATGAACATATCGCCTTATGCACAAACTCTCGAGACATTCGCCTTAACAAATTAGCCGTATTTCAACGAATTCTGGAAATCTGAGTCGATATATCTTTGGAAGAACTATGGACAACGGCTATTGTATTGATTTTCCGATGACCATTATATTAAGTGAATTTGAAGATGATAATTCGCGTGTTGTTTTGTGTTGTGATTTAGTCTCAGAATACTGAGCAGATTCCGATGCCAAATAAATAGATTAAATGTACCAGCCATAGGAAATGGAAAGCGGATAGACAGGCGAAAGGCGAACTACGGATGACTATGCTGCAGAATGGTATATAATTAAGGCTTAAAATTAGCGTCCAAAATAGACAATTTCCGTTCATCCAAACTACGTTTTAATGGTCATAGTTATTTGTTTGGCTCTGAACACGATACAAACCATGCATTCCCATACGTACAAAAACGTGTTTGTGTGTGTGTGTGTGTATGTGTTCGTACACGAAAGGATATATGAATGGATCAACGGAAGAATGAAAGGACGGGCGATGGATGGGCGGACGGACCGTGAATGATTGAACGAACGGATATTCGGACGAGAATACGGATGGTGGATGTTTGGACGATTGGACGGTAGGACGGTGGATGGACGCACGGACGGTTGTTAAGTCGTAAAATGGATTAGAATGGTTTGTCGGACGAATGGAATGTGACGATCTGTTATAAGATCGTTATCACAATCTATAAAGAGAAGTTCCCAGTTTTGGATGATGGAAATTCTATTATTAAACCGATATAATTATATTCTCTACGTGTTTTTTTGTATTTAAATGATTGGTAAACACCTGTTTTCAAAGAAATTAAACTGTAAACTGTTTCGTATTACTTTTCGACAAAATGAAGCCACCTGGAACACACTCACAAGTAATGTTGTTACTGTTTGGGCATAATTACCTGCCACCGACAGACCTTCACATTTCATCGATTTTACACCTTTCCAGTTTTATCATTCTAATTTTAGAGACTGTTTTAATCTCTTAACTGGGAAACTGACCCTTTAACCTACCAGACGATAACCACGAGTTCATAACCGATCATTGGAGAGGTAAAACATATCATCTCCATTTCTTCCAACATCAATTCGTTGAAATAAGCGGAAATCAATGTTAGGCATCTATTCCTTGGAAACACGAACTGTAATTTACGTTATTTCAGTTAATTATATTCAAAGCATGCAAGCCACTTCACAAATAACGCATTTAAACCCGTGATTTCGCGTGTTACCGGTCTCTAATTTGAGCTATGGTCATTATATTGCTAATTCGGTTGACTTTAATCGCCTTAATCAGCCATGGAGCTTTTGTCCAGTTTAAACGCTCGATAAGTAATCATTGATATTTGACCATCGCAGCTAGTGAGGTAATAGCGGTCAATATTTTGGTTACATGAGGGTTGGAATTGTGTACTTCACATTTCCATAAACACGCGTGTGTTGTTGGATTAAATTACCATTTGTTGTTCTAACAACATCTGAGTATCAATCAATATAACGCTGTTTTCCAGACTTTAACCATATATAACTTTAGTGAAGAAACAGGATTTTGAGTAAGAGAGTTCTAAGTACATAGTTATAAGTTGCATACTGAAATTGTGTCTGTCTGATACGTTGGGATATATGTATAGGAGCTTTAACAGAAGTATCAAAGTGAAAGCCAGACATTTTACTCTTGACGAACCTTTTACCCACTCACATTAATAGAAACATATATTATATTGTGCTGGGTCGCAATGGGTCGGACTTTCTACCGTAGAAGGATCTCCTGTATTTATGATGTGCATCAGGACCCCGTCTTATTAAACATTGTACGAAACATGTACATTGCGACGTAAAATGTCCAAAGAAGCATTAAACAATCAGTACACATATTTATGACGACTGAATTTCAGTAAATGATTTAATTTACTTGGTAGCTCTTGCGTGATCTTTATTTAAATGACGTATCATAACTAGATCTCTTTTTTCTATGCTGCACAAGTCTGTCGTAATTTTAACGCGTACTAAGATCTTTTAATAAAAAAAGACTCGTTTGTTTGCGAGATGTAAACCGTATTAAGAGTCCGGGTGTTTTATGGAATAAAAACCCCTATCTTTTTATGTAAGACAATAGCAGGATTTTGATTTTGACGTGTCTTAGATTTATTGAATTAACGCATGCCACTTTTTGCGACACTATTAAATTATTTGTAAAAGCTTACCTAACACCCTTTTAAGATATGGATTCCGGTACACTGAATTCGGCACGTGACGGTTACAAACCTTGCACATTCACCAACGAAGCGTTCAGAAACAAAATAATGATAACATTTTAAGCATGCACAAAACCAACACAAGATACATTAAAAAAATAGCAATCAATTTCTTATCAGAACTTAAATAAAATCACCATTGCAACAAGAGCAGTGTCTATAGGCTTGACAGCACATTAAAGTCATAAAAGTTCAATTTACGTGGCTTCAGTCATCTTTTTGATCTTCCAAATTGATTTCAGTTTGGTTTAGGTCGTCTTATTGAGGTCTATTTTCTTTTTCAAGGAATAATTATTTTCGCTAAAATTTCATTCCTGGATCATCTGTCAAATTGTTTACACAGGAGAGATGGAATAGTGTTTGTTTACCCTGGCAATCATTCCTCTCCGTCGGCATTCTTGTTATTAATCGTATTTTTGTAAAGAGTTATTTTAGCCAATAATTTTACACGGACGAGACGAAAGAGTCCAATAAATGGGAGACAACTGCAATAATACTGCATATCATTTATTCATAAGAGTGATGCCCCATTCAACGCATATACAGATGTATGTATAGCTAATCAGTATTCAAATCAAAGCGCTGAAGGCACTGAAGTTGTTCGCTATTGCATAACCTTTGACGTAACTCATTTTTTAAAGTTAAGTTATCGCTTTTTAAATCGCAAGTTTGAAATATACACAACCCATTGATTTTTTGATGAGTGTGTCTGAACGCACAGGTCGAGATGTGTGTGCACTGTTTATCATCCCATTGATGTTGTAGAGATAACTTAGACAAAATAACAACAACATGTCCCTTTTTAGACGTTCTGAAAGCATACACAATATTATAAAAATTGTATAATGAGAACCAGTTAATACAAAAATGATATTTCCTAAAGACCCGCGTCATGCGAAAATGGGCATTATGCCATATGCGGCCCTCATAGCTATAGCCCAGCCTGCGCATCTCGCAGTCAGGTCAGGAGATGCATAATGAGACCATTAAACCTTGCGTGATTTTATAGCGGACAGCGTCGCCTCTGACCAGAGTGCCCAATTGCGCAGGCTGGGCTTGAGCTACGCTGGCCGAAACGCCATAAGACCCATTTTCGCGAATGCATCTATTGGCTGACCTGCACCTATGACCTTTAAGAGAGATGTGTTATGCGATTTTAACGTAACACACAGTGGACTATTTTCATGACAGAAAACTTGTTTTCTTAAGNCAGCCTGTGCAGTTCGCACAGGCTAATCAGGGACGACACTTTCCGCCTAAACTGGATTTTCGCTAAGAAGAGACATCAGTTAAACAAAAAATTCCATATAAGCGGAAATTGTCGTCCCTGATTAGCCTGTGCGAACTGCACATGCTAATCTGGGATGACAATTTACGCACAAGCATTATGCCCAGTTTTCTCAGAACACGACACATATCGTAAAGAGAATCAAAACTCGATCATTCATGTCTTTCTGAGATAGGAAGTGCATCTCTAAAATCACGCCATTACAATGTTTTCCTAAAGTACTCAATAACAGAAATACTTTAAGTCGAGTGCATTTAGCCAGTTAATTTTGCACTTGGGTACTTCACAAAGAAGATAATTAAAACGCGTTGTAATCTGTTCTTGAAGCGGAAATACCACACGTTTCACATAAATTAACATGCAAAGATTCAATCTTAATTACAAAAAGAAGATATTGAAATCATTTTTGCCAATCAATATCTGCAATGAGTCATACGCGGGACATCACATTTGATTTAGACATGAAATTGCATTTTATACCTAAAGTGTACAGTTTCCAAAACGTTAGGCAATATTGGATAGAAATTTTGTCAGAAAAACGTCGGAGCAAATATGATGTTCGCAAATAATTGAATCATTTAGATTAAACCGATTTGGGGCATAAACTTGCGTTATTGAAATTCCATCAGAGCGAAAATGTGTCGTATTCTGAGAACTGGGCAAAATGCTTGTGCGTAAATTGTCATCCCAGATTAGCCTGTGCAGTCCGCACAGGCTAATTAGGGACGACACTTTCCGCCTTAATTGGATTTTTGCTAAGGAAAGACTTCATTTAAACGAAAAATGTCATAAAAGCGGAAAGTGTCGTCCCTGATTAGCCTGTGCGGACAGCACTTTACGCACATGCATTATGCCCAGTTTTCTCAGAACGCGACACAAATGATCATATGAATGGCCTTTAATAAACACAAAACGATCTCTTAATAGGTTTTTATGAATCTATGAAATAATTGCAATATGTTCTTGTTCACAATGCAACCCACATTTATAACCATGTATATTTGTTTTCAGATATTTTTTACTGCACATATTTGTTGATGTCTAATACAATCAACTGTTTTCAACCAATAAAAACGGATATGTAACTAACACAGTATCCATAGTGACACGTAGTGATGAAAACCATATATGAACAGGCCATTGAGCTTTTGAAAACTGGTATGATTGTCCATTCCTCTGATTTTGGAAAGTTTGAATTTTCATTGCCTAAAGCGGTTCCTATGAAAACAAACACACACTAAATGACTTAACAACTACTACTAATTAACGCTATATCACACACATTAAAACCTTACAAGGTAACTTAAACTAAATCATGTTCAGTGTTTAGAAATCCAAAGACGGATTTAAATCGGTTCCGGAAGGACGGCTTCATTTGATAACAATTTTAAGACCTTTCGTGCAAGCGTGGTTTGTATTTATTTTTAAGTTAAATATCAATGTCCTATCGATTAAACTCAAAAATATTAAAAAAAAAAAAATGCCCGGTAGTCACCTTGACCCAAGATAACTGTGATAATGCCTAAGTAATTATCATTAACCGATGAAGAATTTTATGATTTTAAAATTTTTACATTCAATATTGTGTGTTCGTTTATTAGTAACGGTGACTTGTAACTGTATTTTTAAACATGTGCTGCTATTTATCTTAACTTCTTTTTGATCATTTAACATGTTGAACAGTCACACAAAATCTATCAAATTCAAATTCATTTAACATTTATAAAAAAAGTCCTTAAAATAAGCATTATATAAAACCTTATACACGCTGAAACCAGTGTGCCTGTGTACCGTTTATACTGTTATGGATGATATTCAAGTTCGCGGATACTATTGAAGTGCATATTTGTGTTTGGCCTTAAGTACAAGTACAACAATACATGTTTGTAAAGTTTATAATCCTGTTATTTAATTCAGATAAACATATCGCCTTATGACAAAACTCGCAAGAAATTTGCCGTATTCAAATTAGCCATATATCAACGAATTCGGGAAATCAGCGTTGATATTCCTTGGTCAAGGCTCTGGACATCGGCTATTCTATTGATTTTCACACGGGAATAATATTAAATGAAATTGAAGATGATATTTCGCGTGATTTTGTTTTGTGCCGCTGATTTAGTCTCAGAATTTGTCTCAGATTATGGTTTTAATAGATCTAATTCGCCAGCCTAAAGGAAATGGGAAGGGCATGGACGGGATAACTACGTGTGGCTTGATTCCGAACGGTATAAAATTAAGGCTCAAATTTGGCCTCACAAATAGAACATTTCCCTTCATAAAATATCGTATTAATGGCCATTTATTTTTCTTCTGAACACGGCAAAAAGCAAGATATGCACGTATGTGTGTGTATTCGTTTGTTGGCAGGAATGATGGATGCATGAACGGACGGATCGGCGGACGGACTTAAAACGATCGATGGATGGACGGGTGGAAGGACGGCGGATGGATAGACGAATGGACGGAATCTGAATGGATGGACGGAGCGTTGGTCGGACGGACGATCGATGAATTGAATGTTCGTACGTATGGAATAACGATATCTTGTTAAATCGTAATGACACTCTTTGAAGTTCCAAGGTTTCGGCTAAATAATACTTTATTAACATTGTTAGAATTATTCTATTCTATAGGTTGTGCTAAGATGACATTGTTTGGAAAGCCTCTTGCTTGTGCACAGTAAGACTTTTGACGGATTGTTTACTTTTCTGGAAAAAAGCTACCACTTATACATTCGCTAGTAATGTTGTAACTGTTTGGGCATAATACCCTGCAACCATAACATAACAGCAGACACTCAGATAAATATATAATACTCGGTTCCTGTTTTATTATTCTAATTAACGATACAGGGATTTTCAGTTTTCTAACCGCGAATCTGCTAACCTACCGGAAGGTAACCACAAGTTCATAACCGATCATTGGTGTGGTAAAACATATCATCTCCATTTCTTTCCAACAGAAATTCGTTAAAATAAGCGAAAATCAATTTGGTCATCTATTCCTTTGGAAACACAGACTCCAATTTACGTCATAAAAAATAAATTACATGCAAAGTTTAAAGCCATTTCACCAATAACGAAATGAAACCCGTGTTTTTGCGGGTAATCGGTCTCTAAAAAGAGAAATTGTCATTGTATTTCTAACTGTGTGGCCTCAAATCACTTAAATTCCCATGAAGCTTTTGTCCAGTTAACACTAAGTAATTAGTGAATTCGAACATCGCCTCTAGTGACGTCATAGCGGTCAATATTTTGGTTACATAATGGATGGAGTTTTGTGCTTTTAATGAAATAGCGTGCTCTAGTAGATTGTATGACCATTTGTTGTTCTGTAACGACTCTAATATCAATCAGTCATCTAACGATATGCAGACTTTAACCATATATAACTTTAGCGATGATAAAGCATGTTGAGTAGGGTGGATCGGGATATATAGATGCGAAACAGACGGACGACCCGACCGAAATTGTGTGTGAAACGGTATGATATATGCATCGGCGCTTTGTAATATATCATAAACACAACAACAGAAGTATTGAAGTGAAATCCAGACATTTTACCTTTTACCCGTTCTAATAGAACATATAATATGTACTTCTCGGTCGTACTGGGTCATGCTTTCGACTGTTACAAGGTCTCCTATATTTATATATTTTTACCAGAGACCCGTGGTATGAACATTTTGAGAAGCATGTACATTACGGATTGAAATGTTTAAAGAAGCTATAAATCTCAGAACGAATATTTATGACGACCTTATTTCAGAAAATGTGTTCATTTCCTTGGTAGGTCCTGCTCGATCTTTATTGAACGAACGTTTTGTAACCGGCTCCAAATATTTTCTATGAAGCAAACATCTGTCGTAATTTACACGACATTCAACAACTTTTATAAGACAACACCAGCGTGTACATGTTTTTTATATTTAAAAATTCCAGGTGTTTTATTTGAAGAAAATAACTATCTTTGTAGGTTTCCACACATGTCACATAATTTTATATATTTTAAGATATGTTTCGCACAGTAGATGATGTAGCACACAGACAATACAATTAACTACACGTATAGTTAACGTAGCGTTTGTGTGCCAAGCACGTTTTCCAAAGCATAATGTTCACTTTTTAGTTTAGTGAAGATTTTAATGGATATGGAACCTGCCACACTGTCTTCGGCACGTTTTCAATTGCGATAGTAACTGGCGCATTCACCTGTAACTATTCAATAATATAATAATGAGGATGTTTCCTCTTGAATTAAAACATCAACAGAACAAATAGATAAAAAAATCGCATTCAATAACAAGTTAAACAATTTCTTACCAGAAAGAAAACACAATTACCATGACAACAAGAGCACTGTCTATAGGCTTGAAAGCACCATTAATACTGTAAAAATTCAATTGAATCGTCTTCAGTTCAGTGATCTTCCAAATTGATTTCGGTTTGTTTTATGTCGTCTAATTGAGATTTATTTGCTTTTTTTAATGAATAATTATTTTCGCTAAATATCAATCCTAGATAATGTATCAAACTGCTAACATAGAAGGGATAGAATAGTGCTTGTTTACCCTGGCTAGCGTTCCTCTCCGTCGGCATTTTTGTTATTAATCTTATTTTATTTCAAGAGTCATTTTTGCCAATAATTAAACTCGGACGAAACAGTCGGGCAAATAGAAGACAACTGTACAAAGCGGCCAAACAAAATGATACGAGTGATGTCCCATACAAAGCACATAACAAATCAAATAAATCTCTGCCATAATTGAAACACTGTATTGAATTAGTGACGCATATCGTTGATTTATTTAATTAATATAAGATTTATCTTATAAACTTTTTTTAGTCTATTCTTAAGGTCTGGTCTTTTGAAATGTAGTTGTGTTTTCCTTTTTACAGTAATCATCGTTTACTTAAAATAGCTAACTGATTCAATAAAAAATAACAAAGAATTATTTTGTCCTGCAATGATTTATTGACAATTGATGATCCTTCTCAAGCACTGAGTACAGTATAGGTATCGATGAGTCCCCTGTCGCGCGCCTGCTCACTTCCGGTCCTAGCCCATTAGGCTAGCGAGGTCTTTTTTGCACAGGCATATTGTGCAGTCGTCCGGGTCCACCAGGAAGCCGCCGGGGCACTTTGCGGTGCATCGCTGCTTAGCAGCCGCGCACGAGCTCGAAGTGATGCTGGCGGGCATGGTGTGGGTGGCCATGGGAGCAGCGGTTAATACCGCCACAGGAGACGTCAGGGTGTTCTGAAATTAAAGAAGCATTGTAGTGGGCGCTGTTTGCGACGATAAAATAGCACAAGAAAAAGTCTTAGTCAAGGTAAAGAAGTAATAGGCTGATGATATTTAACTAAATAAAGATTCTTTATCAATATTTAGTGTGTGTAAATTGACAGTTTAAAACTTATTAGATTATATTTCACTCCAGTTAGTTAAGTTAGTTTTCCGATGTTCAAGTGCAAACATCTCTATTTTTTGGATGAAACAGGCAGTAAAACGATTGTTCCATATCCACACTTCTACTCGCCTTCGAAACTTTGAAATATCGGTATTCCATTAGTTTTAAAACAGGTGAAATGAAGTTTTAGACAATCACAATTGTTTATAATTTTTAAATTAACACTCGATTGTCTCGATAAAATGCATCCGAATTAAATCATGCATGGTTTATATACATGTGGAAATCCTAACATATATTAATTGTTCGAGAAAGGCTACAAACAAACACGTTCAATATTCGCTCTTAAAGAAATATATATTTTTATCAAGGCGACCAGACGTATACAAATGTATAATTCAAATTCAAATGATCCGAATGTTGATCCCAGTCTTGGTCATTGCGTTCAGCTTTCCATAACGTCGATGGCTGCCAAAGGTTCTGAAACAACAAACGGGTGTGTTCATCTTGCAGCTTCGGTTGAGGTTTCTGTTTCATTAAACGTGTGCTCAGTAATCCAAACATAACTCCAAATACTAAATTAACGATTTAAAATAAGATCATTTGGAGAGTTAAATAATTAACATTGTGAGTTTTGCAAACTATAACAAAAATCAACCTGCTTTGAACGACTTGAACATCCCTTCTGGAAACTGGCTTCTACATGATGGTATAAGGACGTGAATACGGTAAATGCTGTGATCATTTACTTTACATTTTATGCGCATTTTTCGTCAGTTTACCATAGCAACAATACTTAAACTGTAATTGATAAAACCATTTGTTTAATATGCATTGCACGAGTAAAAACGCTAACACGTCATTTGCAGTATTTTTTTCAAAAGTAAATGATGAATGCCTTTGATCACAAAATACGACATTAACATGTTAAAAATCAGTGTACTTACTCTTTAGTTTGCGTACATATCCTTAGTAATTGATCTTGTACGATCAACGGATGAAATCGTGTATTTTGAAAATACCGGTCTTTCATAAAGTGAAGAGCGCGTTCATTACATCTTGACGATGGGAAAATGACGTTGATTTTGTCGGTCGTGAAACGCAACTAACATTGTTGGAAATCAAGGTGTGCAGTTCATTATCACTTCATAACGTATTGTAGGAGAAAAAGAGGCTAAAAGTCTCTCGCAATAAATATTGATGAGCCCCTCTGATTAACACTTATACTGATCAGCTCATATATCGTCTTTGAGCGAACGCGGGCTCCGAAGATGTTAGCGGTTTACATAAGAGCCTTGCTCTGTGAAAATGGGGTTTAATGCATGTGCGTAACGTGTCGTCCCAGATTAGCCTGTGCAGTCCGCACAGGCTTATCAGGGACACAACTTTCAGCTTAAATTGTGTTTTTCGTTTAAAGGAAGACTTTTCTTCACGAAAAGCCAGTTTAGGCGGGAAGTGTCGTCCCTGATTAGCCTGTGCGGACTCCATAGGCTTATCTGGGTCGATACTTTACGCACATGCATTAAACCCCATTTCCACTCATATATAATGTCTACAGTCGATAATCACCATAAGACGACGACATAAAATGATATCCAAGTTTGTATTTAAGCGCGGATCCATTTTGTAAAATAAAGTATCATACTAACGAATGCGTGCACTTAAAATGCACATTTTGCGAAAGTTGAACATAACCTATAATATAACACAACGTCTTTAAATACAAATACATGTAATACTATTTAAGTAATACAATACGTTTTAAATGCAAATAAGCGTAATCACATAACAAACAACATACCCGATTTAAAACAAGACAATATTCTACTATAAAAGCACTGTTGACTTTGCAAGGTATTCCGGTGAGTAATGTTTGTATATAAAAGTTAGTGTTATATAATAAAATATACGATCTAGACGTTATAAGAAGTTTGCATAACAATATGAAATTTAATTATTCATTTTACAGCTTTTCGTACAAAAAATGGCTATGTTTGCATAATTTGTATATGTTATGTTCAAATAGAGTTTCTACATATTTCTGTTAGGATTTTAATGATTGTTTTTATAAATGAATGCAAATAGTTTGTATAATACCTGGTGCAGGTGTTGCTGAAATAATAAATAAAAGTGCAAGTTACAAAACCGTTTTAAAGATGTTTGAAACAAATTCTTTACACAGTACACAACCAAAAGCAAGGTACCCCCTGTCCCTACACGTGAACAGTACGTTATTTAACACAAGCACCTTTATGTATATAACACATTCGTCAACAAGCTATTCGCTGATATTTTTTTCAGCAAAAGAAACGTGTACTGTTATACTTACTAATTCAATGTAAACGGTGCAAAACGGACGCCCTTATCTCAGCAGTTCACAGTATACTGTAGTTCTTATTGCAAATGAACGATTTTGGAACCATAAGTGTTTCGCCGAACACAAACATACTCTTTTAAGTGTATTTGCAATATAATGGAAAATCTCTGTATGAGAGAAGCACATTATAATATTCAATATTCCCGTATTTAGGGCAAGTGAGCAATTGCCAAATCGAACAGCAATACATTCTCACAAAATGCAATCATGAAAGACTGAGTCAACACCTTGGAACGGGCATGGCAAAGCAGTTGGGGTTCAGAAGATTACGCGTGCATTTTTGATAACGAATATAGAGATGTTCATTAACGGAAGTCTTAAGAAAATTTTAGAACCTAGAACCTTAAGTCCATAAGGAGCACTATCAAATAGTATTACTTTAGTTTAAACATATTTATTCCAAACAATACACATTGTTTTACGTAGAATTACTTACAACATTTATAAAATGAACATGTTCGAATGGGATTGGAACGAAAGACAAGGGCTTATATAATTCTTCTCCCTATGCAAATACAGTTGCATGATGTAAGACGAACATAATTTGATTTCAAATGATTACACAATAATAACAGTATGGCAAAACAATGAGAAACCCAGTAAAAAAGTTTCATTTGTGTAAAAAAGTAATATGTTGACATTTGAAAGGTGTTGGCAACAGAGTGGCAGAGTTTTTGGAAGTAAATAAAAGAAGTTCTGAAATACTTCTTGATTGTTCATTTTTGAACTGCATCAGCTGTTTTAGTATTGGTTAAATAGTCACGAGTGTTGTCTCCATATAGAAAAGTGTCAATGCAGGGGCCGGAATATATGGATATTGTGTTTATAAGTTCGCCGTGAATATGTTCAAATTGAGTGCATTCGAGAAAGTAATGTGACGTCGTTTCATGAAGTCCACAAAGACATAACGGGGATGTAATACTATTGCGTCTGAAAAGATGGTCATTGAAGGCGCTACACTTTGTTCTTAGGCACGTGTGTATCATTTGAGAGAGTTCTTCGCCGCATAAAAAAGAACACTCGGAATCGGTCGATCAATGTTAATTAGGAATGGATCGAGACGGTCAAAACGAATTTGAATGCAGTGGCGTTCGCGCTTGAATTGTTTGGATATGTGACAAATTTATTAATGAATAATTGCTTCACGACCCAACTGTTACGAGAAAAGGGATTGTTAGAAGTTTGGTACATTGCAAGGTTTCATTTGATACATACACATTACTATTAATACATGTTTACGTCTTCGTTGACTAATAGTTTCCCATCCAAGCTCTTTATTAAGATCTTCTAATGAGACTAAACGTATGCATCCAGATGTTATTCGCTCGGCTTCGGTTTAAAACATTTCCTCTTCATCTTTTTCATACTGCGTACACTTAAAAAGAACTCAGGGATTGGTCAAGGAGAGTTTATGTCTTTCGTCCTCATCCAATCAAATCACGTACTGGTTACAACATTATCTTATGTTTTGACATACTTAACATGTATTCGTTTGGGAAAATATGACGATGCTGAAACAGAATCTGAAACATACCATGTGTAGTAGTTGCTGTAGTCGATGCAGGGGTAGCTGTTGGAAAAATACGTAAAGTCGAGAACACATGACCGAAATATAAACAATATGAGCCTCGCTCTGTAAAAAAGGGGGTTTAATGTATGTGCGTAAAGTGTCGTCCCAGGTTAGACTGTGCAGTCCGCACAGGCTTATCATGGACGACTCTTTCCGCTTAAACTGGATTTTCACGCAGAAGAGACTTCTTTTAAACGAAACATATCATAAAAGCGGAAAGAGTCGGCCCTGATAAGCCTGTGCGGACTGCACAGGCTAATCTGGGATGACACTTTACGCACATGCATTTTTCCCCCTTTTCACAGAGCGAGGCTCATATGGTAAATCGATTCCGTTGAATATATTAATATCCGTATTGAAGTTGGTTTATTACATGCATGCGTATCAACTGACATTACACACAGGATTAAAGTAAATACGTGAAAAATGTGCACTAGCTAAATACAGTAAACAAGAAATACTTCGATTTCAAACAGTGCATGAGCGAATAGTTAGACTTTTAATTGCTTTTATTCGGAAATCAGTAGGCAAAGGGTATTCCGTTAATTTACATGAGGTACAACTTTTGTCATTCAACGTATAGTAACGATAAATCGTTTGCCAATATACATATATTCGTGTGGCTCAAGTTCGTATACCTGTAAAATGGTTGTACCAAGCTATTAGGTGAGTTAAGACCTAGGTCTAAAAAGGATTGGCTTAGAAAAATCAGATTCGCAATTGAATGCTGGACATCATCACGAATATCAATATATATTCATTTGAGCAAGCGTTAATGCGGTGATTTCAAGTTTCAAAGTTTATTGGCAATCCGACATTCTGCCTTTGGCCAAGTACAAATTAACAAAAGCACTTTGTCCAAGACAGGGTATCATACAATAATAAATTTAAAGATGAACAACTATGACAATCATAAAAAATAATATGTATGACTATTAATAACAGTAATGTTTGTTTTCATGAAATTATACAGCAGCTTGACTATTTAAACGCTCAAATCTAACTTTGAAAGCTTCATCCAAAAATGTTTCAATGTTTTTGAGCTTATGAACATTAATGGAATACATCATTGATTATTGGGCCGCGTCGCGACAAAACCTGCCTAAATGACATTGATGACGTTTGTGTTAAAACCCGCTTTAACTGGCTGATTGATAAGATGCAACAGTCATGTTTGACCACACGATTGCTGTTTTACAAATGTGTTAGTCTGCATGCACCTAGATTGTTTCTTTCAGCGTATGCACATGTAATCTGACTCAGAATTGAAATGGTAGCTCCATCGATTGAAAAGATCTGCATAATTGACCTTAAAACATATGAAAACAAACGTTCATATTCATTTATAGCAAGGCATTTTAGATAACAGTGTTCAGCCAGTTAATGCACTACGTAGTACGTATGATACTTTTAAAACATTCGAACTTGTATTATCTCACAGTCTGGGTATCGACATTATAGCACTACATCATGTACATTTCATTGATGACGATTGCTCTACTACACGGCCGGTAATCAGGGGCGCCACCTTTTTTGCGATGCATTAATAAATGAGCCAATGCTACTTCCGAGGTGGCGCTAAGGACCGGATGTTTTGAAATTTCACGGATAAGTCTACAGGGTGAGTTGGCTTTATATGCTTTTTCAACATATTTCTCATTAGTTGAAAAATCGGGCAATGTAATCCGATTCAGCGAACATGTTTTCATCCACAAATGTACAGAAACATACAATTACAACCAATTTGGGAACGTGAAGACCTTAATAAGTTGAGGCATGGTATAATTTTTAAAGAAAATTGATGTTTTTTTTCCTGTGTGACGAGAAAATGTTCACACAATTAAATCGCTTACGACATCAAACCATTGTTTTGAATATGTACAAGTTGTTGCATGCACAAAAACATTGGCTTCTTGTCGATCTTATATATAATTCTTCCAAAATAGATGGAGCCTATGTCAAGGAGGTGGCGCTAATGACAGGAGGTGGCGCCAGTGTACATTTTCAGCTATTTTAATTTTCGGTACCGACCATACACTTTTTTGTGTGGTATTCCAGGTTGAGTGTTCGATATTTGTTCTCAATACGATAATAATGTAATATAATCGAAAAAAGACTACATAATTATAGAAACATGTGTTGCAAAGAGTTTCAAAAATTTCTGTCATTGCATATACTATAAACCTGGAAAGTAACATGAGTATACTAAAAAAAGGTTAACAATTAAAGACCGAGCTATCCTTATTTTTTGGAGAACAAACGACACATTTTAGCCTAATTAAGATTCGTTGACATTAAGTTTGCCTTTTCGCGATTAGGCATTCGGATTAGGGGACAAAACTCATCGTTCCAAGCAGAAATAACATCTTTTATTTTTTTCCTGAATTATCTTACTGTATAAACACATTTATATTTTGTTGAGTATTACATATTTATTTTTTTACATATTTTGGGTTAATAGCGTACAATATATTGTATATTGTTTTATTCAGGTCGCTGACTTCTTAATTGAGTTGGTTACTTATATATTTACAGATTTACATCTTGTGTATTTTTAGAATGCGTTTATGTTCTGTATACTTTTGGGTTTACGTATTTACGTTGAAAAATAAAATAAAAGAATGAAAAAGGAAAATCTATCAAATGTAAGTCATGTTATGATTCATATATCGTGCATTTGCGCCAGCTCCTGTCATTAGCGCCACCTCATTGGCATTGGCTCCATCTCTTATGGAAAAAAATACAATTTTTTCTATTAAATCTGCAAGAAGCCAATTTGTTTGTGAATGCAGCAACTGGTATATGTTTAACGCATACGTTTCATGTCGTTCGCGAATAAATCGGGTGGAAATTAGCTCGTCACACAGGCAAAAGACATCGATTTGCTTTCCAAAACTCCACCATGCCACAACTAATAAAGGTCCTCACGTTTCCAAATGGATTGTGATTGTATGTTTCTGTACATTTGTGGACGAATTAATCTTCGCTGAATCGCACTTCATTGCCCGTTTTGTTTTAATAATTTGAAATATGTTGAAAAAACCTTATAAAACCTACTCACCCTGAAGAATTATCCGTGAAAATTCAAAACATCATGTCCTTAGCGCCACCTCGAAGTAGAATTGGCTCATTTATTAATGCATCGCTAAAAAAGAAGTGGCGCCCGTGATTACCGGCCGTGTACTATTACTGTTTTTGCCGCGCACACTTAAAGTGCCCGAAGCGGCAACTTTCTATAATCGTGAAAATACATATTTTATTGAGCGTTCATGCACACGAGACGTTGGTTTAACAACAAATGAATACTAAGTAAAACCTAAGTTCAATGTTGAAACTATTATACCGTATTAACCATATGCCGCTTATGTAGTTGCGACATTAACAGGTCAACTTAATTAGGTTATTATTCAACGACCTACGACTATAGCTGTGATACTTACGGCATCTGTTGCATGTTACTGGACAAAGTTGCACTGCCAACATCTCGTTTTCGCATATTTTTGGGGTACTCTGGCAACCGAACGGGTTTGGCTCTACGCAGCTGTCGCCAATGACGAACTTCACGGCGAGCAACAGTAGGCCTGCACAAAGAAAAACATCGGACACAATTCGAATATCCATATGAAAAATTTATTTGGCTGTTTATCGGATACCGCGGTAATTGGTACACGCTCTTCTCATCTAGACCAAGGTTCGCTCCTAACCCCGTGAGCGCATGTGAGTTTGGTTGCGGGTATTGACTGCTTCCTACTAACTACACCAGCATTAATGTATTCCCATAAAAAACACAGCAATATGGAAAGCGAGTTTAGTTGATTATTACCGGTTTTATTTTATTGAAGTATTTTAATTAAGGCATAGCATTATCATGTGGAGTCCCCGCGGAAACCACACTTATCCGATAAGGACCGGATCGTTCCGACAACACGAGGACAATTAAAATTAAAAATCTCGTACCATTCACAAAGGCTTTCATACACAAATAGTGTATGCATATTAAAGAACTTATCATGTCTCAATTCTATCATATTGGTATGGCATGTTGGCGTACTAGACGAGGTCCCCAACACACCAATATGAAATATCGACATATAAACTCACCAGAACGGCATAACTGTATGCGATTTGTCGCCCTATGTGACGTTCTGGTGGATATATTTGTCGTTCTTACATGTTGTCGTGTTTGCGACTTTCAAACCCGTCCAAAGGCGATATCGATAAGGCATCAACCACGATAAGAACTGTACCAAGATATGAACAATTTCACTCACTGTATGTCATGATTAGTATATTATCATTCGTCCAGACAATGTCCAATGACAACTTTTCAATGATGCAATGTCAAGGAGCTTAAAGGTCACAACGTATGCTCGCGACACGTGTGCCTAGCAGTTACTTGGGAAAAGCACACACGATGTTCGACCCCGATTAGTCGAGTTACTGAACATCATGGTTCCCGTATACACTTCGAGACTTTTCTAACGCTACACGCAATTTGAGAATTTTCCTACGCAACACTTTTTAAACTTATATACACTTGGATACTTTTCAAACGCAACACGCACTTGGGAAATTTTCTAACGCAACACTTTTCAAACGTATATACACTTAAATACTTTTCAAACGCAACACGCATTTGGGGACTTTTCTAACGCAACACTTTTCAAATTTGAATATTTCAATTATGAGTAAAGATTTTGATTTAAAATTTTACATGTAGTCAAATGATTAGATTAGAAAAATGTATTATAGTTAGAGAGTTTAATATAATTTCAATATCAATATCAATTTCTATATCAGTTGTCTTTTGAAAGACATTTCTTTTTTACATTTAGTCCGAACGTAACTTACCTGGCACAAGGAATGCTTCCATTGCCTCTGTTCGCCACTTCGACTCAACTTTAAATGGTTCAGGTCCGAAAATTTGAACTTGTCATCTCATAGCTGCCCTGAGATAAGGCCGTTATCTTTTCTAGAGACATGCCGCCTCCACTTTGAAACACTCAACATTATATTGTCTACATTAGATCTACAACAGAATAGTTGTACAATCAGAGAATACATCAATAATTAATCATCAAGACATATCGCAACGAGAGAAACTGCAGTCACCACTCAATATTATTTTATTATTTTAATGAAAGGTTGTATTTACGATCTGATTTGTTTTCAAAAAAGTCACAAATTTCTCTGATAAACTAAACAAAATAAGAGTTCAAAAGGGATGATACCGGAAAATGAACGAAGTAGAAATTTTAGAGATCTGCTTGTTCAAATAATTTCAGTGTGAACAGTCGAAACTTCATTCGCGTACAAAAGTACACTGTTGGGAAATCCAAACTATTTGCAGCAGTTTGGAGGTACATAGCCGATGGGAAAAACTAAATATAACTATACTGATTTTAACTGTGCTCAGCGCCTGTGGAAGTTCCGTTCAATGAAGAATATTGTTCGTGTACAGACCATTCAAACAAAAATATATAATGTTTACATTTCGTATAGATCTCCACAGATTAAACGAAATTTAAATATAGGAAACCATTAAACTTTGAGCTAAGATATGTTTCCAAATATGTGTACATGTTATTAAAACAAATCAAAGTATGATTGTTAGTGCAGTAAACTGCATTCATAACTTTAAACTGTATCTGTCTTTCTTAAAATGGTTAAAAGTAAGTCAACGACACGACACTAAGCAACTGATAATTGTGTCAACTTGCAAGGCAAATGTTATGCTATTTTCAGTGTCCCCGTAATCTTTCGAATCCAACACACCAAGTAACTATTTATAGCAAACATATTTGAAAATATATTTAGTTCATGACAGTGGTACAAGATAACACAAATCTGCTCTCTTAACCTGTTGTAATCGGAATATGTTTTGTAAAAGAGGACATAGTGTGACATTACGTTTTTAAATAAAATATATATTAATTACACACATAAAACGCATGTTAAACATCTTTATTTCCAAATATGGTTATACGCTATGTAACTGTATAGTTTATGTTATGCGGTGAATGCATGAAGTATAATATTGAATTATATCGTGATCATTTAAATCTAGCTCGAGTGAAAAAATGCAATTTGATCATTTCACTCCGGTTTGGTTCTAAGTTTTTGGAACTATTTGTTGATTATTTCTAAACATAATTTCAATAAATTCAACATCACTGTAAAATGCGACATTTTAAACAGTAGTAAACAACACATACACAATTAAATCTAATAGTAAATTGTTGTTATTGTATATGTATGTTAATGATGATGAGCTGTATATGATTAAGTAAAAAAAACACTATTCTGTTCTGTTCTGTTCTGTAATCGTGTGAAATCATATTTATGACTTAAAAAACACAAACTGTTATGGCGTTCAAACAAATTGAACGCATTTTATGAATTATCTGTACCAGAGCTAATGTAATCACGTGATAGGCAAGATGACGACGTCCATGCCGAGACAGTTATTTTTCGCCGGTTTTTACCCTGTATTACTTTTGGTTAATTTTTAAATGTCGCTCACTTTAAAGCCATATCAGTAAGAAAGTGACTAATAGTTTTACTATTCGCTCAATATCTCGACTTTACTCGCTACGAAATTTCTGAGCTTGATCATACAATTACAGCTCCCCTCTGTGTACAAGAGTATGAGATAACAAAATAATTTATTTATTTTCGTCGCCCATGAACATATTTTTTTATTACCAATCATAAACATATAATACAATCTTACAATAGAGAAAATACACACACATCATATATTTATTTCAAGTTGTATATTTGTTTTGTTTTGACATCCGAACCTCTTCTAAGGATGGTAAAATGATAATCAAAGTGTCATGGCCTTAAGTGGTATCGTGTGCTTAGAGCCTACGTTGTGTTATGTTAGTACACTCTCTACGTGCACTGTGACGAGATTAGGCATACAAAGGGCAAACGTGATTGGCTCGCCTTATGTTGTCAAGGTACATGTATGTACCGTTCTGACAGAACGAACGCACAATCCTATTGATTCCTCGTGTCGAGTTAATTATGGTCTACGACATAATTTCACGTTATGTTAAACTTAAACAAATAAAAGTATCAATCACACATGACGGTCAAAGAGTGTCAAGAATAATTAATTAATTGCAAAACGTGTTATGCATAGACATCACCATTTGGGCAGATGGTGTATTTTATAACTTGCATGTTTACATATTTTTGCATAAAAAAATTAATAAAAAATAGATAACTAATATCTTTAAAATGAGAACATTTTTATTATTAAGATCAAATACTAGTCGAAGAAAAGCATACACAGCTTTTGACTCGCTCTAGCGAAGGTTTATTTCAAACCACACTGATAAAGTTAATACCAGATCATTATCCGAACACCAATAATTGTTGCTGTGATTACACAAGAAAGCAACTAAGGTTAATTTTTTACTATCATTGTATCAACACATTTTAGGATTTGACCGGTTTAAAGCGCAAATGCTTTACATCGACCGTTCCAATGCGGTGACCCGAGTATTATTAATGTGTGTATCTGTTACGTATCTCGAGTCTTTGTGCGGTGTCGCATGATTTGGAACTTTTGTGCAGCAATTGGTTCCTTATAATAAATAAAGGTCAACGTGCTTTAATAAACGGGTTTCTCTCATTCTAAGTTTTACCTTGTTTATGTTCAAATTTCTACGGAATCCGGATAGGGCCATGTTGATTGTCGTGTGTCGACCTTCGAGGTCGACGCACGACATTCAAGCGACATTCAATATGACACTCGACATTTGAAGTCGACATGCGACAATCAATGCGACATTCGAGATTTGAGTGTCGCATATCGCGCTGGGTTTTAGAAAAAAAATATTGCAGAAAATCTTGACTGTCGACTGATTGTCGACTGTCATATTGAGTGTCGCTTGAATGTCGCTTAAATGTCGCTTGAATGTCGTGTGTCGACCTTCGAGCGCGACACTCGACATTTGAGCGACGCACGATACGACGCGCGACATGCAATATGACACTCGACACTATATCGAGCAAATGTCGCGCAAATGTCGCCTGTCGACCTAAAATTCCCTAGGTCGACACGCGACATTTGCTCGACGCACGATACGACGCGCGACA
>VMBQ01000873.1:0-21399 GCA_007657795.1 Dreissena rostriformis | reverse complement strand
CTGCTACTGCTGCTACTGCTGCTACTGCTGCTACTGCTTCTACTGCTGCTACTGCTGCTACTGCTGCTGCTCCTACTACTGCTGCTGCTGCTGCTACTGCTGCTGCTGCTACTGCTGCTGCTGTTACTGCTGCTGCTGTTACTGCTGCTACGAGATGCCGCAATTTTTTAGTTGTAGCTGAAAAAGTTACTATAACACCGTGCTTGCAGTTGAAAAAATTACTCCCACACCGGTCGACATGCGACACTTGAGCGATATTTGCTCGATATAGTGTCGCGCGTCGTATTGTGCGTCGAGCAAATGTCGCGTGTCGACCTAGGTCGACAGTCGACATTTGCGCGACATTTGCTCGATATGATGTCGACTGTCATATTGAGTGTCGCTTGAATGTCGCGCGTCGTATCGTGCGTCGAGCAAATGTCGCGTGTCGACCTAGGGAATTTTAGGTCGACAGGCGACATTTGCGCGACATTTGCTCGATATAGTGTCGAGTGTCATATTGCATGTCGCGCGTCGTATCGTGCGTCGCTCAAATGTCGAGTGTCGCGCTGAAAGGTCGACACACGACATTCAAGCGACATTTAAGCGACATTCACGCGACACTCAATATGACAGTCGACAATCAGTCGACAGTCAAGATTTTCTGCATTATTTTTTTTCTAAAACCCAGCGCGATATGCGACACTCAAATCTCGAATGTCGCATTGATTGTCGCATGTCGACTTCAAATGTCGAGTGTCATATTGAATGTCGCTTGAATGTCGTGCGTCGACCTCGAAGGTCGACACACGACAATCAACATGGCCCTATCCGGATTCCGTACCGAGCTATTACTAAGTATGTTGTAAAACACTTGTTATAACTTTCTAACTAGAAATGGTATATTTTGTAAACAATTTTCTATTTTACTATCAACCATCATTATTGAAATTTAAAACTGCCTTATAGATCATATTGTGAATCAAAAGACATTGACAAAGCCCTAAAGTAAACGGTATTAATTTTTCATAAACTTTATAAACATGAATGACTTAACACTCTTACATACAAACGTACAAACATGCAGACATGTTTTAATACGGCTGTTATTTTCTTTGATTATATTCAATGAAATAGCGCCATAATTATTTTCATTGTATACCGGTACTTGTAAACTCAACAGTGACGGCGCCAAAGTGTGCGGTATGTTCTCTGTGGTGTCCACGATCCTACAGAAGATTGCGATCGACCACGAGGTCAGCGTCGTAAACGCCGTCCGAAAGGTCAAGGCCAGGAGACATGGCACCATCTCTACAAAGGTATCATTAACCACTGTATTAATTGTTCAAGAACGATGTCAGAAAGGTCACTCCTAGGAAACGTTGTACCATGATTGCGCTGTGTTAAAAGTTTATGAACACCGTCAGAAAGGTCAATATTAGGAGCCGTGGCGCCATCAATACACAGGTAACCTTAGGCGGTGTGTTAAACATTTATGAACGCTGTCAGAAATGAAAACCACCGGAGACGGGGTGCTTTCCATTCACATGTAACCTTAACCAATGCATCAATAGTTTGTGGATGCGGTCAGAGAGGTCAAGGCCAGAATCAGCTGCTCCATCAATACACATGTGTGTGTGTGTGTGTGTGTNTGTCTATGTGTCTTTGTGTCTGTGTCTGTGTGTCTGTGTCTGTGTGTGTCTGTGTGTGTGTGTGTGTGCGTGCGGACGTGCGTGCGTGCGGGCGTGCGCGCGTGCGTGCGCGTGTGTGTGTGCGTGTGCTTGCGCGCTCGCGTGTGTGCGTGCGTGTGTGTTTGCGTGCGTGCGCGTGCGTGCGTGCGTGTGTATGTATGTGTGTTTCAACTATAATTGACAACAAAATAATAATTGACATTTTGACAACAATTGATATGGTCAGGCTGAAGTGTTACACAATAAAGTTTACAAAACATTAGCCACCTTCGTCATCCTCGTTTTCTCGAACATAAAATGTATTTCAAGCCATACATGTACCTGAACGTGAATACAATAATGGCAAATTAGTTACTACACATATATTTTCTAAGATATCGCAATTTGAAATGTTCATATCAACCCCTCCACCCCCCCCCAAAATTGACTTCTTTTTTATTTTTATCAATTTTCTACAAAACAATGTTGGATGTTTCTTGTTCGCCCGATTTTACGATTTCGCAGGAATGTTATTTGCTCGAGTTGCTTGTTGCAAAGGGTTATATGACTAGATGTAACCAGCACGAACATAGCATATATAACTATAGCATATATAACTATAGCTTCTTTTCCGGAGTGTCATCATTAACCAAATTGTTTATCGTCATTGTTCACTACAAATGAGATTAAACTGGGTCAGCTTTGGACTCACCTCAGTAATGAGCATTCGACAATACAATGTGTGTGTCAGACAAGTTGGACTAGCCTGTGTCAGACAAGTTCGTTTAGCATGTGTACGACATGTTGGACTAGCCTGTGTCAGACAAGTTAGACTAGCCTGTGTCAGACAAGTTAGACTAGCCAGTGTCAGACAGGTTAGACTAGCATGTGTCAGACAAGTTGGACTAGCCTGTGTCAGACAAGTTGGACTAGCCTGTGTCAGACAAGTTGGACTAGCCTGTGTCAGACAAGTTGGACACGCCTGTGTCAGACAACTTGAACTAGCCAGTGTCAGACAACTTGGACTAGCCTGTATCAGACAAGTCAGACGAGCCTTCGTCAGACAAGTTGGACTAGCCTGTGGCAGACAAGTTAGACTAGTCTATGTCAGACAAGTTAGAATAGTCTGTGTCAGACAAGTTAGACTAGCCTGTGTCAGACAAGTAAGACTCGCATGAGTCAGACAAGTAAGACTAGCCTGTGTCAGGCAAGTTAGACTAGCCTGTGTCAGACAAGTTTGACTAGCCTGTGTCAGACAAGTTGGGCTAGCCTGTGCAAGACAAGTTAGACTAGCATGTGTCAGATAAGTGAGACTAGCTTGTGTCAGACAAGTTAGATTTACCTGTGTCAGACAAGTTGGACTAGCCTGTGTCAGACAATTCGGACTAGCCTGTGTCAGACAAGTTAAACTAGCCTGTGTCAGACAAGTTAGACTAGCTTGTGTCAGACAAGTTGGACTAGCCTGTGCCAGACAAGTTGGACTAGCCTGTGTCAGACAAGTTGGACTAGCCTCTGTCAGATAAGTTAGACTAGCCTGTGTCAGACAAGTAAGACTAGCCTGTGTCAGACAAGTTGGACTAGCTTGTGTCAGACAACTTGGACTAGTCTGTGTCAGACATGTTGGAAAAGCTTGTGTCAGACAACTTAGACTAGCCTGTATCAGATAAGTTGGACTAGCCTGTGTCAGACAAGTTGGACTAGCCTGTGTGAGACAAGTTGGAAGAGCCTGTGTCAGACAAGTTGGACTAGCGTGTGTCAGACAAGTTGGATATAAGATTTCCAAATCTTTCCTGATATTCTTTTCTTATTGTTTTAATTATAAACCTTAACCTTTAAGCTTGTTATGGTCTATGTGTCACAATTGTCGAAAATGAAAACAAATCAATGCATTTTTTTGTCTTGATGTCATGAACCAAAGATTAATATAACATCTATGCGGCGTGTGGATACGCGTCGGCCGCTGCCGCGCCGCCGCGCCTTTTATAGTCATTTTTAGATTTGAGATCTAAAGATCTTTTAGATTTTAAGAAGTTCCCCAAGGGTACTACTTCCCCTTACCACCAAATTTGTTTTCGTACCCAACATTTTTCGTACCCAATTTATTTTCGTACCCATTTTTTTTTCGTTCCAAATTTTTTTTTCGTACGCAAATTTTTTGTTCGTACCCACATTTTTTTTTGCATAATTTGTTCGTACCCAAAATGTTCGTACCCATTTTTTTTCGTACCCAATTTTTTTGTTCGTACCCAAATTATTTTTTTGGCATAATTTTTTAAAACCCAAAATGTTCGTACCCAAATTTTTTTTCGTACCCAAAATGTTCGTACCCACATACACAATTGTGGTGATGAAGATAAACTTAAATTGATGCTTTTATATCCATCCTCTACAAAAGCATCGTCACACTAGTACTGTCAGTACTTTGATTTTATATATGTCGCAATCTTCATCCAGTGGGCCCCGTTTCACGCTGAGAGATTGATGACGACATATATGCCCGCAGAAAAATGGACGCCGTCACTGATTAAGTTCCAGAGCGACCTGTTCTATGTATCAGTTCATAATCTGTAAGTTATCTTTTGATTGCAGATGCGATTTTCCATTGAAAACTACACAATATAATGAAAAGAAGGAACAGTCATGTTTTTGTATAGAATTCTGTCATAGGATTCTTCTTAAGCAACTCATGTTTTGCTCAGTTCATTGTCAGTTCTTTTTCATTTGCCGAATGTGTAGTTTAACCAAAAAGTTTATTCTATGCTTTTAAGAATTTGAAATCTGAAGGTGTAGTTGGTGGCTGGACATATAAACATTTACGTGCGCCATCACGTTTACAATTCACACGTGATAAGCTTTAATCAATAATGTATCTGTAGAAAAAGTTAAAAAATCAATTTAAACTTGATTTAACAAAATATTTATTATCATGTTGCCTTTTTTTACTTTTTAGTTGTGCTTTATTTTTGCAACTCGACGATCAACCCGATTCTCTACAACTCAATGTCAAAGAAATTCCGTTTGGCGTTCAAGAGAATGCTGTGTCGCTACTGCTACACGTCGGTAGAAGGGCTGGAAATTAATGGAAAGTATAAAACAATATTCTACTTCGACAAAACTAACGGCAATCGGCTTCCCACATACAGAGTATCCAAGTATGTTTTCGGTAATTTTAATGGATTCAATGTTATATCCATTTTGGCCGGATGCTGTGTTTGGGAGGGTTGCAGATATAAACGCGAACAACCAGAGGTGGTCTCTAAAAAAGTTGTTGCTGTAATTACAGCCCAACTACCGGGAGACTAATAGCTATGGACTATCAAAAGCCGCATTGTCATCTTGTGTCCCCAGAGTTGACATCTAGAGGAAAAGGCTTTGCGCCAAGAGCGTTAGAAGTGAGGTATAATTGCTCAACAAATACTAGCCTAGTAAGCTCAGCGAAATTAGAATCAGATTCGGTAGTTGAAGTAAAGTCGTTATCTAGCTCAAGTAGCGCGAATCTGTTGTCAACCAGAATAACACCATCACCAACAAAATGGTATTTTAACAATTGCGATTCGTTCGTATAGCATTATGTGGTGTTTAGTATTTGGTACAAAATGAAACAACAAAGTCATAAACGTGTATATGTTCAATACACAATTATTTGTAATGTCTTTTAAATACATACCTGCATTTGTGTCAAAAAATATGTTCTATTATTTATATATTTATCAATTGTTTTCGGTAATTTTTATGTGTTTTGATGAAATTCCACAGCCTAAACGGACTTAACAGTCATTAATAATACGATTTTTTTTAATACACTGGAAATAGATCAATAAATGTCCTTGTACATCTCTCAATGTACTATACGCTATTAAAGCACTATTAATCTCGCATTGCACCATAATTTATAAATGCACAATAACCTGGAATTCACGATTTATCGAAGTGTACATTACTCTCTCAATGCTAAATACTGTATCGATGCACAATACTCTAGCAGTGCGCAATACTCATTCTTTTCACAATTGTCGCGATCTCGAAATGCATAATACTCTAGCAATGTATACAACTCTAGGAATGCATACTATTCTTCATATGCTCAATACTTAATAAGTGTATACTACTCTCACAATTCACAATACTCTAGCAATGCACAATACCCTAGCAGCGCACAAAACTCTCGCATTGCACAATAATATCGAAATGCACAGTACTTTAGAATTGCCAAATCATCTCCAAAATCACAATTATCTTAACATACAAAAGAATCGCGAGATTCACAATAAACTCGAAATGCACAATACATAAACACTGCGCTATTATATAGAAATACCGAATGATCTTTCAATACACAATATCTCGAATGGCACACTTATCTGTAAAGGCACAATAATCTCGAAATTCACACTAATCTAGAAAAGCAAAATAATCCAGCTTTGCACATTTATCTAGCAATGCACAATACTATATCAATGTGCATTAATCTATCATTGTACAATTATCTAACAATGCCAAATAATCTAGAAACACACACTGATACTGAAATAAACCTTTATCTCGAAATACACAATTATATAGCAATGCACAATACTTTACCGATGCACATTACTCTAGCAAAAGTCACGAAATGCACACTAATCTGGAACTTAACAATAATATCGAATTGCAAAATTATCTCGAAATGTACAAAAATCTCACAGTGTACAATAATCTTGAAATGCACACTTATCTCGAAATTACCACACATTTAAAAATTTACAATTATCTCTAAATTTACAAACATCTAGCCATGCGCAATAATCTAGCTTTACAAAATAATCTAGCGAAGCAAAACAAATAAGCTATGCACAATAATCTAGCAATGCAGAATATTTTCCAAATGTGCAATCATCTCAAAATCTACAATAATCTTAAAATGCACAAAAATAAATGTAAGAGTGATGAATGCAGTCTATTTGACTGGCATGATGTTTTCATTAGTTTCAACAAATTATTTATTACATTACAAATATAAATTTTAGTAGAATCTTTGATGTATATCAAACAGCTTATTTGCAATAATTGTTTTCGATAAATTTTCCCTAACAAGATTCATTTATATATTTATGTCTTATATGTTTTCAGAAAATACATTCAATATGTCACTTTGACATTGTTTTC
Source organism: Dreissena rostriformis (assembly GCA_007657795.1). NCBI lineage: Eukaryota > Metazoa > Mollusca > Bivalvia > Myida > Dreissenidae > Dreissena > Dreissena rostriformis. The sequence goes on along the minus strand of VMBQ01000873.1, from coordinate 14,605 downwards.
TTACATTTTACTATATTTAATATAACTTACTTTATTCGTAGTGAAAAACAAATATGCTTGTGCAATATGAAAACATACTTTTTTATGCAGTAAATACTACTCCAATTACAAGCGATCATTAAACAATTTAGTTTATTTAAAACACACACATACATAATGACATGTTTAAGTCGTTGTGTCGTTATCATAAGACATCATTTTTTTCATTGATGTAACCGTATCCATATAAACTATTCATCGAAAATGCCAAAAAATGCAAATAATTTCTATGATGAATTGAAATACACAAATATGTTTTATCAGCATTAAGGTAAGGACACACCGTCCAGGAAAAGCAATAAATGTAGTAACAAATTTTGACAATGTTCAATGAAACAGAGTATAAACAAATAAAAGGTTTTGATATAGGGTCAAAACTAGGACGAAATGCTTCGTGTAGCTACATGCGTAAATGGGATGAGCAACGTAGGAAGATTGAATGTTAATCCTTACATTTATAAGAGGTAGATTGACGATGGTTTTCAACTTTGGACTCATGGGAGGGAGAAGCTAGACAAATTCCTAGAACATGCAAACAAGACGAAACATACGAGTATAAATGTGAGTAGATGAAAACCAAATATAATTTTTTAACACTAGTGTGATGATTGAAAATTGTAGAAGGCTACAATATAATTATAAACGAAACTGCCGCAATTAGTTTCGCTACGAAACATTACTGACGTATGCCTGAAAAGCGCTAAAGGAGCATATAACACATTGTAAATAACTTAATTGATAAAAAGTTGTCTCCCTTAATAATTAAATACTTTTGTCAATTTTAGATAATAAAAAAAAACTGAAATTTCAGGTTGATCTGCGTGTCGAATTCATATAAAGTTTTTTTATTATAATATGAGTAATGACATCATTTTTAGTTATGCAAATACAATTATATACATTTTAAGCTAAAGTATATTAAGCATCAGTTCGAATGAAAACCAAATCTGATCATTGAACGTCAGCTTCTTGTCTCCATGATTTACGATCGGCAACTTAGGTTTCCAAAATAAACTTAAAGTAGCAATAAAGTTGAAATGGTCAAATTAATTAAACCATATCAACAAGTGTTTAAATTTGTAGTACAATTGTTTGTATCCTTTATTCAGCAAATAATAAAAAAAATCAGTATAAACAACTGAATGATACAAACAACGTTTTACTATTATATGCGCTAGTGTTACATGAATATTCGAACATATATACAAAAAAGACATCCAAATAACAATTATAAGGGGATTTATCAATGCAAACATAATGTCAGATATTAACATTTCCTTTCACAGAAACCAAGGTCACAAAATGTAAGCAATAAACTGGAAATACAACTCGTTCAACTTCAGGTATTCAAAACAGATGTCAAATATTAGTTGGTTACGATACTTTATTAAATGTCTGCTTAGTCCTGGTTATATATACGCATCCTTTGCGACACTTTGTGCGTGCTTTATACGGATCAGCATATGGCTTTTCTTTCTGACGTGCAACTGCAACACAATCACTACGTACGCCGCCGTTAAATACTTTCATAAACACATAATCGCTAACAAAAAATGCAATTAGAGTCACTCATTCATTGTGATAACGTAAGCAGCACACACACTTAAAATTAAATGTCCTGTTTCTGTATCACAAAGTTCCGATTTCAATTGCTTGATGACGTTTGCATTATAACGTAATAATTATTGTAATACATTTCTTGATAAAATAAAATGAGGCGCAACATTGAGCAAGTTTTGCTGTTTCTTATAAATACAACCAGTAATATGCATGCAACTGTAAGCTGTGAAAACCAACAGGAATATTACGGTAGTTATTTTCGTGTACGATCGAGTATGTACTTGAACCATTCATACCAAAATCTATGCATAATTCATAACAATACCCACTCAACTAATTCTTCATCTTGGTACGCAAGTATTGAATAATGCTACCTCTTCATGCGCTGAAATACAGTCGGTGCGTTATTTCTTTGCTTTTGTTGTCCCTCGATACTGAGTATAGATTTGTATTAATTATCAAGGCTGTAAAGTTAAGACTTGTTAAAGATGGGGACAGTGGTCTAGTGGTGGGATGCTGGTCTAGGGATCGAGAGGTCCCTGGTTCGAATCCCACTCGGGGCACTGGATTTGCTGTGAGCAACAAATTAATCCCACGCTTGCTCCTCTCCACCCAGGTGTATAAATGGGTACCTGTGAGGGAAATAAGTCAATGTGCCGTGGCTGCCTGGTGCGCCATATGTAAACGGACGACTTAAATCCCAGTGATCGGGGGGTTAATGTCGAAGTCGGCTGAAGATGTATATCGAAGCAGACTATAAACCGCAACTTTAACTTTAAAGCAGTTATTGTGTAAATAAAGGTTAAGTCTTAAAAAACAAACTAACGTTTATGAAAGTTTTTTTTATATTTTTACATGTAAGCTATTCTCGATTCGTTTCACTACACGTTAAGAACTTTAAAAGTAGCTTGCGTTTTCTTTCGTGCACAATTTTATAATTAAATTTTATATATGAAGGAGACGACCCTATCCATGTTTTGTTGCCTTATGCATTATGCGATTTCCGCATAGGTTTAACAACTGAATAATTTTACAAAAATTGGCTCAATTGCCACCAAAATATGTTGTTGTTTTGTCTTTAAACGTTACATAAACTTGTGTCACAAGAATATCCGCATATTAACACAATGTTTGAAGTTAATCTCATTAGACAATACAATTCAAATATTCAGTTCAATTCAAATATTTTATTTATACATGACACCATGGATTTAGAAAGTTTTATCTTGACCTCATAGTAATAAGCAGAGAATATCGTTTCTATTGAGTTTCAAATAACAACATTAACACATCCTGATAATATTTCTGGAATTTTTGCTATAGTTTTATAAAGGAAGGTTACAATAAATGCAGTGCAGTTTTCTAGAAAATCATGGTCACAGCCAGAAAGTATGTTAATGTCTTTAAAATACCGCCCTTTATTCCTACTAAGAAAAATTACTTCTGTGTTATTTTAAATGTTTCCAGCTTGTGTTGTCGCCCACAGAAGAATACTTTTATAATGAATTATGATGGTCAACACATTCATGTCAAAGTCTTTAGATTCAATCGTTTTAAGTTGTGAAGACGTAAAATTAATTATTTATTTTTAGTGTGTATATTTTACCTACAGTATTTTGTATTGAATAGTATTGATCTCATGTAGTTGAATTAAAATATTAATTATCGATATGTATCATTCATGTTTGGCGTCTTATTGCCGCGTACAACTCACATGCTATTCTGTGAAACAACCATCAAAATTTCATGTCAATAGTATTTCGCTGACAACAGTCATTCGTTTGTCAATGGTTATTTACTGTCGAATCCAAGCGCGACGATGCGACATTCGATCTTCAAATGTCGCGTGCCTTTGGTTATAGGCGAGTGTCGTTATTCATGGGCGAGTGTCGTTCGTCATTGTCGTGTGTCGTTTGTCATTGTCGTGTGCTTTATATCATTGACGAGTGCCGTTGGTAAATGTCGAGTTCGGTTGGTCCGTGTCGAGTGCCGTTGGTCATTGTCGGGTGCCTTTGGTCATTGTCGAGACTCGTTGGTCGTTGGCGAGTATCTTATCATGTGACCTACAACTGTGACGGAAAAGCATCAAATTTGTTCTCCAGAAGTGTACGAACAAAATCTAGCGGTTGACCTGTCGTCTTCTCTGATTGTATAACAATGTATTTAGTGATTTGGACGGTTTCTTCATCAAATGTATAGAAGACCCACGATTATGAATCTATAATATGGAAAAAAATGTGACATTATTTTTCGTAAAATATCATCTAGTGGACATTTTTTTTTATTGTACCTTAAACCCTGTTATATCATATTGCGGAAAAGATCCAGAATGCAGAGATCCCTCTTCGGCCCGAGTCCAAAATTTATATAAAACCGTATTTTCTTATGTGTTGCCTTACTAAACATAAATTTCTTCCGAACTTACCCAAAGGTTTCATTATTTATCACAAAACAAGAAAATATATATGTATATATATATATATAGAGAGAGAGATAGAGAGAGATAGAGAGAGGAGAGACAGAGANTTAATAAAAAAAAACATATGTTAATCCTTATTTCAACTTTATCATTGTGTAAGTATTGTAACACGAACTCCAAGTACCCGTAAATATTTTTCAATAAAAAACAGGGTGGGAGTAAGAGGGAGGGTGCTTGTATATTTTGATGGCCTACGGCTCTCATATACAAGCATGTTTAAAGTGAAGACAACATAAATATAACCAACAACATTTAATTCATTTCAGATTCCACATACAGTCTATATTACTTTGCTTCATATACTCAAGCATCATCTGAACATAACAACAATATTGCAATGTTGAGCAATAGTATGCAGAAAAAAGATATACATCAAAAAACAATTCTGCTTAAAACAAATCATAACAATATGAAACATATTGAATTAAATATGTTTAAGTCTTACTACCATGAACTCAATACACAATTCTCGTAGTTACTTGCAATATTATCGTTTTGCACATCTGTAAGATAAAAAGCCTATTTATTTTTTTGCTGAAGACCAATTAGCGGTCTTGAGAATCTCGGACATTTTACACCCAGCCCTAGAAGCTGCAGATGATGAAGCTCCCCAGTAAGAATGAGCTTTATATTTAACATTGTCTATTCCTGCTTATGCAAGTACATTATTTAACCAACGAGCCAAAGTGCTTGTAGAGACTGCTTTATAATTTTTAAAAGAAACAAACAATTGAGAATCTTTTCTCAAAGACATTTCAAGTAATACTTCGAAGTCAATACTGGACACAACTCATGTTTCTCATACGAACATAATTTTATAACAACATTTTGACCTGCTTTATTTGTTTTCAACTGATCACCACAATCAAAAATTGCAACATCTTCCTGTATACACAAATGGTCAATATGCAAAGCCTTCAAAGACTGCGCTCTTGCTGCCGTACACGGAGCCACTAAAGACACAAGTTTAAATGTTAAAAGTTTCAATGAAAGGGATTGTAATTGCGTCCATTTTGTAATAACATTTAGTACCTTTCCTACATCCTAAGTGTAAACATACCTAGGTTTTGGAGGGATCTCTTTAGTTAGACCCTTCATATATCTATTTAGTATATTAAAATTCAAAACAATGTTAGGATTTAAAATCTTGACCGTCTCTAAAATCACTGACTTATGACAACTTATAACACTATACGATTTTTCAACTGTTTTAAATAAAGCAAATACGATATTATGTCACTTTCAAGCTGTTTAATGGAATTGCACATCCTGAGATAACACCACATATGCCATCGTGTCCATGCGGATGAGTACTGTTTTCTTGTTCCTGTCCGCCAGCTTTGGAAGACTGAGTCGATAGCCACTTGCGGAATACCACAATTCTGCAATTCTCTCCCGACACAATCACTCCAACCAACTGCAGATGTTTTTTCATTGGATGCAACGTGTTGTTGTGAGGAAGGGTAAGTAGGTCCTTGTGTCGAGGAAACCTGACAGGAATAGAAACAAGTGAGTCCAAAAACAATAGAAACCATGTCTGGTTAGGCCATAATGGACATATTAACAATGCTGCTTTAACCTGATCCTCCTTTATTTTATTCAACACTATGCCGAGGAAACGAAATGGCGGGAAGATATAGGGTTTCCATTTTGACTATTCTAAAGAGAAAGCATCTGTATATAAGGCTTCAGGATCTGGGGTCCATGACACATAGTTGGCCAATTGTTTATTCAATCGAGATGCAAACACGTCTATATTTGGATTCATCAACTGTGAACACCATCTTTCAGTCACTGATGTTTTTAATTTCCATTCAGAGGTGTCTGAAAAACTTCTATAAAAATAATCTGCCTGAATATTGGAGATGCCTGGCAAATGAAAAGCAGAAAGATATATATCTCTTTTAATGCACCATTTCCATATCTTTTTCGTTAATTTATCCATTTCTTTAGAATTCATACCACCCATATTATTGAGATAAGATACAGCTGTGGTACTGTCACTCTGTATGGCTACATGGATACATGTGTTATTGCAAAACCAGGTCTTCAATGCAAAGAAAATTGCAAGCAACTCTAAATAATTAATATGAAAAAGTGATTCTTCGCTTGACCAACGCCCACCAGAAGCTTGTCAATAAAAAATTAGCCATAACCTTCACATTAAGCATCGGTTAGTATAGTGAAAGATATACGGTCTGGTCTTATTTTCCGGCAACTTTTTAAATCAAAGTTCATGACCCACTAATTGATTTGTTTTGTGCTTTTTCATCCGGTCGAAATTGACTCAAAATCAGTTGTAACGTTCAATGCCTGAACTTTACATCTTCCTTAAGTTCTATAATGGAGTGGTCCTTCTAATATTGCAAAAAATGTACTAATTATCAAACCAATAAAGGACGCTAGATCTCTGATCTTAACCAGTTTCTTTGTCAATAATTTTTCACCAAAACTTTTAACTTTACAAATTTTATTTTCAGGCAGAAAAACCATGAACAAGACCGAAGCAATTATGTAACCAAAAAATGTTTTTCTTTGAGTAGGAATTTTTACTGACTTTCATCATTTATGATAAATCCTAAAGATTCAAATTTTGTACTACATGCCCATGTTGGTTCTACATATTTTTTTTTCCATGAATATTGATACTATCATCAATATAGTATGAACATCTATGTCCATTTTTTGGAAAAAAAGCATACACTGGCTTTAATACATTTGGTAAAACTATAAGGGTCTGAGCTTAAACCAAAACAGAGACACACAAAATTATATAAATTATTCCTCCATTAGTTTTAGATATTTAAAATATTGTTTGTCAATAGGTATTGACCAATATGCCTTTTTTAAATCCAAACGTGTGAAAAAATCATTTGGTTGTACTAATTCCAAAACAAATGGAAATGTTTCTTGCTTAAATTTTTGGTCATGAACAAATTCATTTAGACTTCATTAATTTTTTATCGGTCGAAATTCTCCATTTGGTTTTGGTACAAGACAAATATTTGAAATAAATTCATTACTTCATGAACTGTTGGCAAAATAGCCCCATCCTTCAAAATATTTTCAATTTCATTATCAATTAATAATTGTTCATAACCATTGAATGAAATTTTATTTGGAGGTTTCGTTTGATGTGGAGGATTATCAAATACAATTCTGTATCCTTGTATGGTTTCAAGTACCTATTTATCTGATGTTTTTGTCAACCATTCACTGTAACAAGCCTTTAATCTATCAGAATTGCTTTCAATTACCTTTATTGTGAAGACCTTGCTTAGTTTGGGGCTTGAGGCGCAGTTGTGCAGGACTTCTTCTGGATTTTGAAGTCATGTCTATGGCCGAACTGTCCATACTCAGTCACTGCCGCCTGTCTACTGGAGCCGTATGTTCCACGGCCATATGGGCGAGCCATCTGCCCCGTCAGCCCCTTATATGACCAACAGAAGTGGGTTTTATCATGGGATATTTCCCAACTCTAACGCTAGTTTCACACTTTTTAAGTTCTTCACGTCATCACCAAACAAGTAATTTGTAAAAGGTGCATTGATATTGCGAATACTTGAATATTTTTGTTTAAGGAAATTTCTCAACAAATACCTTCGCCGGACACTCATATTAAATTGGACTTGACAAAGCATTGTCAATGAATCTGCAATAAGTGTTTTTATTTCTGGAGCTTTGCCAATATGTGGCTTTAAGAGTTTAGCCAATGTTAAAATGGGTATCATACCCGCAGTAACAATATTCTGAGTATCCCGTAATAAACGGTCAGTGGTTTGAACCCTACGTTGACGTGCGAGATCACCCCAAATTTCCTCATTAACTGTTGGTGCCGACATAAATTGGCTATTGGACGGTATTTTGTATTTGTCTACCGTTTCATTCACATTACACATATGAGTACACGCATCATTGATTAATTTGTCCAAGGACTCAGACACTGTGTCACCCAATTCTGGTGCCTTCAATTTGGCCTGTGGCCATAAATCATCATCAGGAGTTTCATCCTCAAAATCATCAAATAGAGAATCCTCAAATCTGTTCGAAAACGAACAATTTACGTTTGATTTTTGCCTGTTTTCATTATCAGACATTTCTGCCTCGTAACTATCGCTATCTGAGCTATGCAACATACCATGAGTAGGGATCGAAGCAGTTGGTTTATGTAACCCCAAAACTGCCCTTAATTTGTCCACAGTTTCGGGAGTGAGCTAGTTTAAGTCAACAAGTTATTCGACACCACCTCGTGTCCGCCATTGTTATTTTTGTCAATACGAGGCTCATTACTCGTTCTTGTGATTCCTCGGTCTTTATCGTTACGCGTTACCTTGCGTACAACTGACCGCAGTGGGGCTCTCTGCGGGGATTTTCTTGTTATCTCGTATTCGCCATTCGACCGTGAATCACTCAACTTACTTGTGTCAAATTTGGTATGACTGAATTGTGTTCAGTGTGGTCAGAGAGAGACAAGACATCGTCTTGCTTACCACTTCTCTTGCGTCTTGACATCGTCAAGAAAAGATGTGGGCTTTAAAGAAAAGCCTACATTTCAACAAAAGTTGAATAAATACGTACTATATTATAGTAAACAAACAAACAACACCATTAACAATTCGCGTTCGAATTTCAAGAAATTCAAGAGCATGCCACGTGGTCACTTACCAAACCAATGTTCAGCTGTGTTAAAGAACCAGCGACCGGGTTCGCTAAAATGACTATGAGATTTGCACGTGGATCTCGAGCTTATATGTATGTTTGGCCATGCGTTGTATGGTCATTTTTTAACCTTTAAAGTGCGACCATTTTGCGGGTCGTTAGAGTGATATGCTTGTATATGAGAGCCGTTGGCCATCGAAAATAATATAGTGTTTTTGTAAGTTACATGAATAAATCTCTCAAAATAAGAGATTGTTTTCCCATTTTTTATATCAAAGAAAATTGATCGAAAATCAGCATAAATACTTTTACAGTGCTTAAAATCGTTAACTAAGCATAAACAAACGTATATGTTTTTCGAAAATCACATGTTTTTTTTCCATTAAAAAGTGTAGAGGGATCCTATGGGGAAAACGACAAATCCATGGGAAAATGCAAAAATCCCATGGGAAGAGCAACTTTGCTCATAAATTTCATAGTGAAAAAACTACGCATTTTTAAGCCGAAAATAATTCATTATTAATAAAATATCGAAAATGAAAATCTATGAAATAAAATTAACGCGAGTGATCTGAGTGAATGTGAATGTTTTAAAATGAATGGATTATGTTAATTTGGACTATTTCACGAGAGACAAGTAACGAGCTTTTGTTAAATGTACTTTAGATGGTAGTTCTTGATTGTCTTCCCCCCCCCCGCCTTATTTTCTCGCGGGTGGGGTACATACTATAGCATAATATTCAAATCTTATTGACATAAAGACAGCAATCACAAACTGACAAACAAAACAAATGCAAGCCAGTCATTGTAAAACTCATCAGGCGCTAAACGAAAATTGAAATAATAAAACGTGCCAATCTTCTAAAGGGTACTGGCATCTTTGTTAATGAAGACCTGACACACATCAATGCAGAAGTTCTGGCTTCATTGTGTCTCAAAGAACCCGAGTTGGTGGAGAAGGCCTGGTCCCGCGGGCCTGGTCCCATGACGGGAAACTATTCGTACGCTATCGGGGACAAGAGTTTTACCCATCCAGATCCAGTTGTCAGCCGATTTTGATTTTATTTTACTAGTGGGTGGGTTACACATTTCATTTGTCGTTTTAAAATCTCAGGACAACAATTGATACACAAATGTTTTATTTCAGATTCCAATTTGGTATCCTTCAAATATGCCTAATTGTCATCGCAGATTTGCAAAATGATGATGGTCCAGTTCACCAAGACTGTGTGTGTGAATGAAAGTGATAAAAAAGTGATATCAATAAATCTGAACACATTATTGTAAGTTTCTAGAACATATACTTCAGTCTGCACTGATAATATATCAAATTAACCAAATGTTTAATACATGATGGAATACTGAAGTCAATTGTGTATTTTTCAAAATAATTTATTTTAAACTGAAAATGGGTATATAAAAAATCACATACTGTTGAAGTTTTAACTATTGTCTTTTCTAACATATATTATGTTTGAATATAATATTTTCTTCAGATTCACTTATTGTCTTTTTTATAATATCATAATTCATATTTTTGCTTTGTTATTTGTACACACTTTTTGTATAAATAAAAGACAAAGGCGGTAAAAGCACTTTAGTTAAAATGTGCTATTCTTCTTCTGTTGTTTTTTCAGACTTGAAAGGATAAGTCAAACGATTTGTTACCGGTTATACGGTTCGTTGCTGTGTATTAGGTACATGAACACCATCAAACAACACGGAAGCTGTTGTTATGCAGAAGTTAAATTAAACAACCGCAGTGACAGACTAGGACTCTACTTCATTCGGTGGTGTTAACAGAAAGCTTTTTATCTCAGCGAACTATATAAACAAACCATTTTATATTTATTTTTGCATAATCAAAAAGTGTATGTATTAACATAAGTGTATATTTATGTTTGTTGAGTTAATGTTATTACTGATATTGATGAGATACATATGAAATCTGATTATGCATGTTAATAAAACAGTGGTTTCATAACAAACAAGAAAATTCGTTAAAATGATATCCCCTGCAATTAAATATTTTGTTTATAGATGGGTGCAAATTCCTGGATGTATGGTAGAATCCTCACAAAACATGGAGTTTCATGTAGAAATCGTCTATAGTATCTGAGATAGAGCCCTGAAAAGTAACATCATTCAAAAACATCAAAGGTCGATAACTCTTATTTAAAAAAGTGTAGTGTTATGGTTATTGGCAAGTTGTACATGGCATTTCTCCTCCTTGATTGCTACACATCCATGAAGTTGTATGTTGACATATTGTATTGTATCTGAGATATAGCCTTGAACAGTCACATCATACACAAACAACAACGGGCAATAACTCTGATTTAATAATGTGTAGGGTTATGGTTCTTGTGCATTACATTTCTTCTCATTGATTTCTATACACCCATTAAGTTTCATGTTGATAGTCTTGTTTAGTTGCTGAGATATAGCCCTTAAAAGATTGTGAAATACGGACGGACAGACGGCGCCAATTCTATATCCCTCCGCCTTTGGTTTAGGATAATAAAATATAAACCCAATGATTCTTGTGTGTGGTCTTTTAAGTTTCTTTAGTTTCCAATAACATGCTCACATGGGTTTATTTGCTATATCAACATAACCACTGCATAAATAATTTCATTACATTATCATAAGCATACACATCTAAAATGTTACGTACAATAGTAATTCAGTATCAACTTAATAAAGAAGTACAGCAGTATTCACAAAGTAAGTTTAACTTGTCAATTTATGAATATGCAAATCTTGCTGCCGGTATTCAAACATATAAAAGATCTTATTACCACTACACCAAGTAATAAACATGAAATGTTGTTCGATATGTTGAATTGTCATTTTTTTTCAAATTTTGTATTCAATCTTTCCTTTTTTTCTTTCACTATACTACTTGCATGATGATGTAATTCAACAGGTCAGTTTTGTAGTTTGTCACAGCTGGTCCATTTAAAAGAGTTAAAAGAACATTACTGTGTTACACTTTTTAACATTTTCTATTTATGTTCACTGTTCACTTATCAAGATATCCATTCAAGTCTCTAGCCGGTGCTTCCAAAGATACTTTCATCTCCTCCCTGAAAATAACAAAATATAGATAGTAAATCATATGCAGGCAAAACATAAAATAATAAGTAAATACACATTACACACCACATTAATACCGACAACCAATCAAGTCCTTTTTCTAATTAAGAATGCATGTACATAGTTGCAATCATAAAATTATGTGATGCTAAATTGAGCGAAATAACTTATTTTAAATTTGAATGCCTTGACCAATATGTCTGGTTTTAAATGGTTTGCTTGTTGCACAGATAATGTGCATAATCACATATGTATTAAACTATAATTTGTTAGAAAATATATTATTATGATATAGATGAGCATCTGTAAACAAACAAGTAGAGAATATGAGTAAGAACCTCAAACAAAATATGCTGAGCAGCCTAATGAACTAAGCTTTGGAAGGAAAGGCACACTCTTTCTAAGCTGGCTTATCACATCATATAAAATTATGTCCAGCAAAAGATGTTTTCTAGGCTACGCATCTCTTCAGAGTAAATTGACATGTTTATGACTGTTTACACAGTTATCAGACTCTGTTATGTGATTCGCTGTTCTATGTTGTGGTGCGCGAGACAAGGTCTGTCTGATATGCTGAACTTCTTAGATGTAATAGTAGTTGACACTCCACCCATGTGACAACCGATATCTTAAAATAGACAATATCTTATATACATTAAAATTAAATATAATAGTGTAGTCATATGCATTTTAATATTTGGTATTACAATTTTACTACACAAGTGTCATTAAGTACATAAAAATAACAAGTTCAGCTGCACAGTGACAATAATTACATTTTATGTCCAGTACTGAGTAGCTAATAAGCTATATGTCAACTGTTGTTTACCAAACAATATAACCCAGAATGTTAAATGTAATAAACAAAAATCATCAGATACGTATTAATGTGTTGTGTTACAGCCGTATGGCTATAGTGGTTAAATTCTCAGCACAGTTCTATTTTTCAATAAAACAACATTTATATACTTTACCCCACCCACCATAAACATTGATTATTGTGTATTCAAAAACGTTCTTCATACTATCCATCTTTCTATCTATACTGTTTAACTCCCGTTGCGGGTATTATTGACAGGTGCGCAGTCAATGCTAGATAAAAGTGTTAAAAGTGAAAAAGTGAGAAAGACAAAAGTATGGGTGAAGTGATTTAAAGTGAAAAACTGATAAAAACATGTCTCCCGGAGTTCAAGGGGCAGAAGGAGAAAGCAGGGACAAATTGAACCCTTCAAGATCAGGATGTAAAACTGTAGTGGCAGGGAGGTTGTTCCACATCACAATAGTACTTGGGAAAAATGAAAACTTATAATAATTTGCAGCGGTATGGATCTGTCTGTAGGAGAGGAGGTGCATGTGACGAGTGAATATGGTGGGTCTCTCGATATATGATGGTAGGGGCACAGCCACTAAACCCTGGATAATTTTGAAAAAGATGATTAATTTAGTGTCATTTCGTCTGTCTTGTAGGGTCTGCCAACCAAGTTCCTGTTGCATGGAGGTGGCACTGTCGTATGGAGAATAGTTATGATTGACCCAGCGGACTGCTTGGCGCTGTACATTTAAATATTTTGTATATTTTGTAATGTGTGAGGACTCTATACGGAAGAAGCATATTCAACCTGTGGTCTAACTATGGTCTTGTATGCGAGCTGGCGAATGTTGGAATTTCTTGTCTGTATGTTCCTGCGGAGAAAACCAAGAAATTTATTAGCGTTATTTGTAATTCTATTTATATGGGTGTTCCAGGAAAGGTCTTTTGAAATGTCCACACCTCAGTGTGTAAAGTATAAGGCAGTGTCATCTGCAAATAAGCGAACTTGAGAAGTAATATATTGAGGTAAGTCATGTATAAAGAGAAAAAAAAAGTAACGGACCAAGCACAGACCCTTGTGGTACCCCGGATGTCACTGGTACCTCGGATGATAATTCTCCATCTAGAGCAACTCGTTGAGTACGAACTTTAATGAATGATTTGATCCTGAGAGAGTAGCTTTATCCACACCATGTTCCTGTTATTTGAAAAGCAGTTTAAGATGGTTCACTTTGTCAAACGCTTTGCTGAAATCAAGCAATATTAGATCAGTTTGTTGTCCGGATGTCATTTTTCGTGCCAGGTCATCAATGAGTTGTAGAAGTTCTGTTTCGCAGGAACGCTTTTCTCTGAAACCATGCTGTAAGTCATAAAGTATGTTATATTTATTTCAATGAGCTGTTCTAATGAGTTACATAAAGTACAGGTGAGAGAGATAGCTCTGTAATTTGCTGGGTCTTCTTTGTTCCCTTTCTTATACAGCGGTATTACATTTGAAGATGTCCATACTTTCGGGAGAATTATGGAGTCAAAGGATTTCTGAAAAAGGAGGGTTATTATTGGAGAAATTTGTGAACTTAATTCTTCTAGATCAGTTTGTTGTTCAGATGTCATGTTTCGTGCCAGGTCATCAATGAGTTGTGAAAGTTCTGTTTCGCAGGAACGCTTTTCTCTGAAACCATGCTGTAAGTCATAAAGTATGTTATATTTATTGCAATGAGCTGTTATAAGGATTAACATAAAATACAGGTGAGAGAGATAGGTCTGTAATTTGTTGGGTCTTCTTTGTTCCCTTTCTTGTACAGCGGTATTACATTTGCAGATGTCCATACTTTCGAGAGAATTCTGGAGTCCAAGGATTTCTGAAAAAGGAGGTTTTTATTCGAGAAATTTGTGAACTTAATTCTTTTAGAACAAGAGGTTTGATGTTGTCAGGACCTGCTGCCTTGTCTGGTTTA
>VMBQ01000872.1:221319-246461 GCA_007657795.1 Dreissena rostriformis | reverse complement strand
GAATATATATATATATATATATATATTTCAATGCCAGTTGTCTTTTATATTATATTTGAATATTCATAAATATTGCACCAATACTCAAAGTTCTTTAGCATTTTCTGACAATTAAACGGTAGTTAAGGTATTTAAAGGTAAAACATTCTGACAATTCATCATTCATTCGTTTAGCTCGAACTGTCATTTGGTGCTGTCTGTCAGAGTATAAAAACATTCAACGGAATCAACAAGTGAACATAACACATTTCTGACACAGTTGTGATGTTTACTTGTTAACACACTATATGTTTAAAAGCGGTCAGGCAGTGCATTTGTATCCGACATGAGGCCGCCTATCAAACGATTTAACTTATGAAGACTGCTCGTTTCTGATGTTGAAGAGTCTTACGACGCTCTTTTATTTCCTAACCTTCGGTTGCGAATGCAAGTCTAACGACCAAACGACTTCTAAAATAAATAGTTAAGACTTAATGACACAAATGTGTGTTTATTTTTTCATGCAAAAGGGGTAAAGTGTCTCTTTCTGATTATTCAATTGGCGCTATGTGAAGTTCAGGTGAAGAGTGTTGATGATTTAAAATGGAATAACCATTATGTTGCCTTTGTTTTCCTTCATGTACGAACACTTTTGCTCCCATGCTTCCCATGGAATGATATATGGCACTTTTCTTGAGCGCCATAGTTATGGAATTAAACGACATTAGGTCATCAGGTCATATTGGGTGTAACGAATTTGCACTAAACTGCTGTTTGCTTCACTGTCAAATGAGCGATGCTTCAGTTTAAAAAAGCCAACACTTAAGCTCATATGCATGGTGTTTCTTAGGTAACATATCCCGTACACTAAAACCGACTTAATATATAGAAATGCATTATATGTTCATACCTATTACTTAGTCAGTATATTTCAAATATAACTGCTGTTCAACAAATAAAGAGGAAGATATATTTAGCTATTGTAAGGTACTTAAAAGCTCCTACAATTTTATATAAACAACCAACAACTCATTAATAGCAGTAAAACAGCAAGGATCGAGGCAATACACACATTTCAATCCCATTTAATAACAGCGCTCAGTTAACAGCACTAAGTGACCTGTCGAAATGGACAAACGAGCAGTTTGATTCAAACAGATCATTTTAATAGCTGAATATTAAAGCATTACATTGAATTGTTCGTGCAAAGACATGAATATCTTGTCGCACAAAACAACCAGTACTCGTGTATTTTAGTTGGTGAAACAAACTTTCTCGAACAGAACTGCTCGGTGATAAAGTACTGTTCATCGCCTTTGACACATACATCAAAAACACAAAGCGCATTAAGAACTACATGAGATACTTTAATGTTATTATGGACATGGGAAGAGACAGATAAACGCTACTATTATCTTTACAAGATTAACAGTAAATAGATCATATTATATATATCAATGCGCAAGGACATACAGACATTATTGTTATATTAAATAAAAAAAAATGTTTTGAATATTTGGTTATACTGATAATCATAATGATATATAATTGTGTTTATTATATATTTAATATCGCTACAAACTTTGCCTTTTAGGCGGAAGTCATTCCCAGTGTTAATATAACAATATACTAATCTTAGTTATGTTTATGGCGCTATTTTTTAATTTCTCGACGGTACAGAGCGATTCAAAATGTAAAAATGTTTAAATAAATAACACAAAAATACTATATTGAAGCTTTTTTTTAAATTAAACACGTTCGAAAATAAATACTTATTATAACATAAAAGGGCATGTTTTCCTTTGTATAATTTATATCTAACTGAACTGAACTGAAAATAGTGATTGACATAGAAAGCATTTAGTTTAAATGTACTTATATGAAAGGTATATTTAGGTAATTATTAAGTTTTTTCTTGACATTATGACATACTTGGAAACGAGTACATCTGTGTCTATAACACACTTAATGAACCTAATAAGGTATACTTGATGACTTCGGGTACAATATGTTTTCTTTTACGTAATTAATATATAATAAGTTTACGGATAGTATGTATTGTTATACGTTATACGTGCAAAGATATGAATACCTGGTCGGACTTAACAACCACTACGAGTGTATTTCAGTTGGTGAAACATACTTTCTCTAACCGAACTTTTAAAGTAGAGTTCATCGACTTTGATCAATTAATCGCATACACAAAGGGCATTAAGAACTACATGGGATACTTTAATGTTATAATGCATATGGGACGAGATTGGTAAACAGTATAAGTATCTTTACTTATCAGTAAATAGATCATATTATTCATTTCAATATCAAAGGACATAAATACACCGATATTGAAATGAAAAATAATAATTATTTGAACATTTAGTTATAATGATAAACATAATTACATAATTGTGCTTAATTATATATTTAATATTGCTACAAACTTTGCATTTAAGGCTGCAGTCTTTCACAAAGTAAATATAACAATATAGACATCTAAGTTATGTTTATGGCGCTATTTGTCGATTTCTCGATAGAATATAGCGTCTTAAGGCGCTACGTATGTTTGGCCAATTAAACAATTACGTCAGTATAAATATATTGTGTTTTCTTTCATTTGAATTATACGTGCAGAGTTTCCTTAATTAACTGTGCTATACATACATTTGTATTCATTTCTTTCTTCTTTTATAAAATCCCAATGTTTAATGCCAAAAAAGCACTGTAAATACGTGTGGGTTAATAACTATTTATGCACACACAACGGCAATTCGTCTCTTAGTTGATATACAGCACCGTTTATGCTCGTTTTACTGACCTAACTATGTATGCCTTAAGCGCAAACGATAACCAAATCAGTTATTATAAAATGTAGGAAACCTCCTTGAAATGTTTATATGATTGCTTTACCTCGTATATGCCTCTTTATATAACAGGTTTATCCCAAGTGTTATATACTACATGTATTCGTCATATTATAATTGCAAGATGAAAGCCAATGTTACACAGTATGAACAAGCACGGACAAACGAACTCTACCATTGTGCTAAATCGATCTTTCCGCTAGCGAAATCGACAATACAACTGAAAACTTTTATTTTCAGACATACCTCTTTCTACATAAATAATAAGTGAGTCAATCTTATTTTAATTTACTGACAATATAAGTCAAACATCGCCTATTGATTTCAGGTGTTAAGCGGTTTACTTATTTTCCCCAAAACAGTGAGTTATATTCGTGATTAGAAAACAGCTACAGAATGCTGTGCTGATTTTGGATGAATGGACATTAATCACTTTACGCTTATTTGAGAGATAGATAGATTTATTACGGAGAAAGCATACATACACACAATGCATTAAAACAACATGTACATAAAACAATATGAAGTAAAAAACAATCATAATTGAAAAGTACATGCATTGAATGCACTATGGCATGCAAACTAACGCCAAGGATTACACAAAAAAGAGCAATATCCCTTATTTCCATTGTGGTCCTTGTTGTTGGTGGCACGACATAGAGAGGCACTAGTAATACATGAATAATAAATACTATCTTAATAATAATAAATACATGAAATATAATACTGAGATTCAGATCAATGAACACAACATTAATATCACATTGTAGCTTTGCAGACATGTACTATCACAGTATTATTGAGTATCACCTTAAAGCAGAACACATCAAATGTATCAATTATGATCATCATATCACAGATTAAATTTGGATGGATTAAAAATTTAAAGGTTACTACAACCAACAAGTAATTAAAAAGGAACATTAAGTATGCATGTATTATTAATCCGAAATGATAAGACATTGGGTAAAGGAAAATGTAAAAATTTAACAGCATAGCATATATAGATTATATTACTCTATTTAAAAGATGCTGTTTTATAGCAGATTTAAAACTGGACAATGCTGTCATCTGGGTTATAAAAGATGGTAGTTTATTCCACAATGTGCAACCCAAGTAACTGAAGGACTTCTTCCCATTTCCTTTAACCTTTGGTACAGAGAAAGCACCTTTATTACTTAATCTGGTATTGTGGGAATGGACAGAATTCTGGGGAATAAACTGATTTGACAAGTATTCAGGAGATAGACCATTTTTGATCTTAAAAACATGGGAGAGCATTATTTGCTCGACGCGTTTGTCAACGGGCAACCATTGCAAAGAAGTATAATGTTCCGGGCTAATATGGGTTCTAGAATCAAGATTGAGCACAAAACGGATCAATTTATTTTGGGTTACCTGAAGTGTATTCTTCCAAAACTGAGTAAGACCATTGTACCATACAGAACAAGCATAGTCAAATAGTTAAATACTCGCTTTTAAGATATAAAAACTTTAACCTAGAGAGGTGAAACAACTGCTTGTTGCAAATCCCGGATCCGTCTATTGTGGCGTGTCAAGCGACTAAACAAGTTTACCAAACGCTAACAGTACTTGCTGTAAACGGTTCTTAAGTCGTATCTATCATTTACAAAATGTTTGTATAAAACTGCCTACAAGTCCAAATGTTTGTGATGTCATATATATCACGCAGTGCCGAACATGATTCATTTTACTATGATTTATGGTAAATATAAACTTTTTCATTTTTAAATATTTTACGCTCTAAATTTCAAACGAGTATTTGTTGGTGAATAGTATTTTTTTGTAAACGATAGTTATTTTTTGAATGTTGTTTTATTTTCAAATATTTCGTTTGTACACAATGATACTAACAGCGCTAAGCCAAGTAGACAATACCTACAACGAACAATTTAAACGAAGACGTAAGCCATATTATATCAAGTTAGAAAAAAATGCTCGAACGTTCTATTGATTAAGGAAGCCGAGCCCTTTTGTTTTCAATGTGTATTCATCATAATGAGTATTCTGGCTATAATAGTGCATATAAGTATGTTACAAAGTGTCGGCCTTAATATATTAATAATGTATTGTGGCGATTCTTTTTAGTAACAACTAAATAGCTATAATAAAAAATTTCCTCCCAAATGACGTTAGTCAAGTAAGTTAAATAGGTACGAGTGCTCGGACACACTCTGTGTCAAAACATAATGCAGCTTCAGGCTCGGAAGGGCCTCATAAACTTGGAAAAAACAAACATAACAGTTAGTTTTGCTCCCGACCTCGTAAACGTAATTTTGCAATAAGTATTAAAAGGTATATAGAACACTGCATATTACAATATAATAGCTTATTTAGCCATTTTGAGCATGCACTAAACGATAAAGTTATCCTACGACATACATTACATTGTCTCCCACAAAGTATCCAATCCTGTTGTTGTTTTCCACGTTTTCCTTCAGGATTGTGTCAAGGATATTTGTAAACTTTTGATAGATTTCATCTTTTAATCTTTCTTCCATTTCGGTCTGAAATAAATTGTAAATTCGATTCGTAATCAATATAAATATTAATAAGTTAATATTTATTTATATACTTTTTTATTAATGTTTTACAAAAAGCGCAGTTCAATAACTTTCTTATTTGAGTTTAACTTATCAATTCAACCAATAATGTGTTATTCGGATCACCACAAAGTTTATGCATTTTATATCATCAATGTTTAATTATTGAATATTACTTAAAAATTGTTGTTTGATGTCTTATAGCGTATTAGGTAATCCGAGTGCATTTAATGTATTTTTTCTAGACGTTATTTAATAAAGTCTAACCTATTTGCACTGATCCTGTTCGTGTTTCCACTTTGCAACTTCGCCTCTCAAATCATCCATTGTGTCCATTACCTCCTCGGCACGTGCTTGCTCCCAACTTGATTTTCCAATTAAACCTGTCGGTTGGTCAAGACAATACAGAAATAATACACATTTGAGGCGTATGATAAGTAGGACTTGAAGGGTCGGCTAAGACATTTTTATTTATAAAAAATAAATACGCTATGATAACTCGTTAATCAAAATGTCGTGGAAATCAACAAATTAAAATTTCGACGAGCTACAATCTTATTATATTATATTGTCCTTTATTCATGGCAAGGCACAAATTGACAAGAGTGAGGCATAAAACACATTTACTAAACAAGACACACAAATAATCATACAAGAAACACTTAAATATGGGATCGTCGCCATGGAAAGGTCTGTTCAAAGCCTTCGGGGTTTAACCGATTTTAAAGAGCTCCAAATCTAAAAATAACAACCTACAAGTGTCATTTCTTCATCAATTATGTTAGAAGGCGATTCGGTTCAAATGTCAAACCTATATTCATCTTTTCTCGTGAACCTCAGTGGTTCCGTCCGGTTATCAACTTGCTCAAATTAATACACAACGATTGATAGGCGAGCACTGCCCTAGTAATGTATTAATTGTAAAGTAAATGACCTGTAACACATGCGCTTAGTTTCTGTGTATTTCATCAATTTATTTATATTGGATTAATAGATCAAACAATAGTCTCGCTCTGTTAAAACATGGCTTAATGCATGTGCGTAAAGTGTCGTCCCAGATCAGCATGTGCAGTTCGCACAGGCTAATCAGGGACGACACTTTCCGCTTTTATTGTATTTTTTGTTTAAAAAAAAGTCTCTTCATAACGGAAATCTAGTCTAGGCGGAAAGTGTCGTCCATGATTATGGGACTACACTTTACGCACATGCGTAAATAAAGAGATATCTGCATATTGTCAGACTCTGTGACAATATCTTCCCGTCCACCTCCAGTACTGGCAGAGCCCGCTGTGGCATCCCTAGAGTAACAATCAAAGCGCTGAAGGTACTGAATTTGTTCGCTATTGCATAATCTTAGAAGCAACTCAGTTTTCAAACTTATGTGATAGCTTTTTATATCGCAAGTTTGAAATGAACACAACCCATTCAGATTGTATACAGTGTGTCTTAAAGCACAGGTCGAGATGTGTGTGACTGTTTATATTTATGTTATAGAGATAACTTAGACAAAATAACAACAATATGTCTTTTTATTCACAATTGGTCGCTGCACTGGCAACCATCTTCAGAATTGTGGTTGCCTTGCTAAAGAATAACAAGCCTATAACCATGTACATGTCGTGATATGTGTATCTAATACTTTATCTATTGTCTTAAAATTATTGAGAAACAATTTTATCAACATGACAGACTTTTAATGCATCATTAACCCCGTTTTCCCTGAAAGCAGTCAATATGTACATATTTCAATGATTAACTTACCAATGTCATCGCACAAGCTGTTATAAACACTTGACTGGCCAATATGTTCCACAAGCTCTTAAACCTATTGTTTACATAATTACAAGCGTCTGCTAAATTTGACTGGAGATATCCACACAGGCAGTCATGGGTTACGGGCCCTACCGTAGCTAAGGCATAGTGATTTCCAAATCTGGTCTGCATTATTTGTGAGCTTTGGATACTCGTTCTGTGAAACCTTGGTTGATTGAATGTGCGTAAAGTGTCGTCGGACATTAGCCTGTGCAGTTCTCATAGTCTAATCAGGGACGGCACTTTCTGTCACAACTGGAATTTCGCAAAGAAGAGACCTCTTTTGAACGAAAAATTCATTAAAAGCCGAGATTGTCGTCCCTGATCAGCTTGTGCTGAATGCACAGGCTTTTTCGGGACGACGCTTTACGGACATGCATTAAGCCCAGTTTTCTCAGAATGTGGCCCAATGGCTCGTCATCAAACGAAAGCGTTTTGATAGACAAACACACGTATGTTTCAAGTTCATTAAAATGTAAAGTCTTCTAGCTTCCCTTAAGGTCCTCCATTTTACCAATACAAGTACTGTCAAATACATATACATATTTAAAACAACCGTTTATTCGATCTGCTTTTAACGAACATACTGTACAAGGTGCAAATGTCAAAATTATAAGAAATCTTTGAAATGTTATATTATTTAAAATAAAAAAAATATAGTAATATGGAAAGCAAATGGCATATGTGTATTAAACCAACTCGCTTATGAGTCTAGTTAAATATGACATACACACATTTTATCTGGCTTCCAACAAGATGTGATAACGTTGAGATAACACCGATATTCATCGACCCCAAAAAAGTTCCCGAAACTGCGAATACCGATAAGAATTGATATTTTAGCATTTTAAAGATATATAATTATCTCATAGAGACATATATTAATCTGAAGAAGAAATTTGATTGAATTGAGGTTTAGACTTTGAATTCTGTGTGCCACGAATAACTTAATAACTTATAGAAAACAACAAGATGGTTAAACATGTCAATTTTCAATACTTCCTGTTCTTATTTATTACCTTTGATTGCACGATAACCACCCGCAATTCTTGGTCGTATTTTTAAATAACCGAATATTTGACTTTTAATAATGAAAAGTATTCACATAATGTCAAGTATTCTTACACAATATGTACACATATGCAACACGAGCAGGTAAATCATTAGTGCATATAGAGCATGTAAGTGAGGGTCAATTTAATTGGGCATATTGGTGTTTCTTTTGGACACGTGTGCAAATTAAAGAATGTAAAGATTACGAAACAAATTTACAATTTCATTTTTCCGAAAGGAAAGCAAGATTAAAAAATGAAATCTATCCAAAGTTAACAAATATCCTTGACACAATCTTGAAGGAAAACGTGGAAAACAACAACAGGAGTGGATACTTTGTGGGAGACAATGTAAGATATGTCGGAGGATAACTTTATCGTTTAGTGCATGCTTTACTTGAGATGTATAATTTGGAACGAATAGCGGAACAGTATTGTCAAAACATTTGGAAAGTTTAATACGATTGCGCTTTGTTTTAATTGTATTCTGCAATTATCTGCGTAAATCTTCCTTTAAACAAAAACAAAAATACCGTTATGGAACTAAAAATAAACAATGAATGAAGAGTCCTGATCACTAGCAAATATCAGTAAAATACAGTATAGTTCACAATTCCATTGCACACATTTCAGTTATAAATTAGATAAGAATGAAAGTACTTCTCCTCATTGTAATTTATCGTTTAACTAATACGTATGTGTAATGACCGATACACTACATACAAATTAATTCCTCTCGATAACTCAATCAAAATAGTATTTGTTTGAATGTAGGTTCATTGTTAAAAATTCTCAAAGAAGTACTATTGGTTGTCGTACAATTTTCATTACACGACAAAAGAACACAAAGAAATATTAAATTTATTTCCGATACTTTTATTGTATGATTCTTTGATCATTTGCGAAAATGATAATCACTACCGGACACGCATGTTCTTCTTCATAAATCATGCATCTTCACTATATATATATGTATCATGTATTTATCCGTATCTGTTACTTGCAGCTCTCAGTTGCGGATCTCAGCGTCTTTGAGACCTTCACTTTTCCTCTGTCCATTCACCCTGGAATCCTTGACGACCACCCGGAGTTGTTGGACCATCGGGAGCGAATCCAAACACATGCACTATTGGCTGACTACAAAAAGAACCGACCTCGAAGACCAGTTTGATATTACAGACGTTTGACTTGGAAATTTGTGGTTATTGTAATCATATGTATACAACGCGGTCTAGTATGTTGTGATATGTTCATGTTTCATTAAAGATGCGGTAACGTGCGTTGTTTTCATCCATAAGAAACTAAAACACGCACAAGACAGTGTCATCAATGGGCCCGTTAAAAGAAAGGGACGTTACGTCAGGATACAAACACATTTCATAAGATTTGTAAATACCTTTGATACCAAATGCAGATCTGTTTTCGATTGGTGGGTTTAAAACAAGTGTTGCAGATGCGTTCCTCGAAGTTGAAGGAAGTTAAAACGTTCATTTTTTAGTTCTATAAACATAATTTTCATTTCAGTTATGAATGGACTGAATTGCTTTTTTTGAGAATCGACTAACATTACTTAGGGTTATTAGAGTTCTTTTAAAATATCTACCTCCAGAATAATGTAACTGTTTTATTCTTGTTTTGTTATGTGTACATGTTGTGTATAGATATATACCATTTTAATATAGAATGTTATAGTCACGACTGTTTATTTTGTACGGATAAATAAATTGCCGATATTTATGATTTATCGTTGTCTGTTACAGTCTATTGTTTGTAGCTTCTTATAACGTTAATGTATGTTTTTATCCAATCATCATGCTCGAATTTTCGAAATAAACGAAGAACAAACTTTGCTTTATATATGTAGTGCCCGATTCCTTGGCTAAGTGTAAGATATTGCATTACGAATACGTCGACAGTGTGACTTAAATATTACACATAGCTAAAGGTGCTTCAGGAAAATTGTTTCGAAATTGTTCATTAATAAAAAGCGTGCATTAGTTTACTTTAAAACTGTGTTAAGCTCGATAGCATCGAAAGCCTCGGGCTTATCAAAACGCAGTCGAGTCTGTTGCCTGGCTAGAACCAGTACTTGGTGTCTTTGAGGGAGATTTAAAGAAAGCCCCGGTCGCAAGGCGGACACCTTATCCACTACGCCACGATGTCCTAGCGTTCCTTAGGCCACATGGTGTTACTAATATGCCGATGTATGTCACCCATCCATTATTTCCTTTGCTTTAAACAATAATCGTTTATTATTTAAATGTAAGTACATATCTCGGTACATTTTTAAGAATTATTCAATGGCAAATAATAATCATTCGATATACGTTTATGCACGCTGTTTTCATTAACGAGAAACAAAGACAGTCATTCAACGGTGTCACTAGGGTTATGTCAATTGAGATAGCGTCAACGTCCGAATAGATGCAACACGTTTAATTGTATAATTGAGTTCATAAATCATAAATCTTAAACATCAAATATAATTGGCATGCATCTTAGTTGATTTACGAATTTCGAAATTTAGCTAAGGTTAACGTCAGACAATTGACTACCGTAACAGACGAATAAGAACGAGTACAACCCCACGCGGTCTTATACAATAAAGGTTAGCACACCAACTCTCTGCTGAACATCGCACCGTAGAACCCTTGCACCTGAGTATGTGGAGAATGTTTTAACTCAAACCACCTGTTTCCGCCGATGCCAACAGCACTTTATATTGTTAGATTACATTAGCCTGCTAACGTTTCACTGTGATATCAAAGCAAGGTTATGATTATTAAAATAAGTTTATTCATTCCATTAAGTCCTCATTAATTACAAGCATACAGATGTAAGCCATGCGGTTAATAATTGGGTTGATTAGTTTCCGAGAATAACATTTTCATAGATTATAAAACAGGTGCGTATACCTGCGTTAAAAGTAAAATTGATGTTAATACTCACGGATATTCATCCAGTTAATATTTTCTTATCGAGAAAATGCATCAATCCAACAATAAATGGTATATAAAACGTTGAAAACATATTCGGATCCCTCAAATTGTAATCTGTCAAACATCTTAAAACTTATTTTAGATATAACATTCAAAGGCGTGTGTAACATATATATATATTTATTCGAACCTAATGAACCACACCAAACCTGCTAACAATATATGCACTATCTATACATCGTTTTACGTTTCTATTAAACACAGATTTTAAACAAATATTTCACTTGATTATCACGTGTGCAATGTTTGACGTGGTTTACAAAGACGGCATGTAGTAAACATGTATTTATCGTTATGGAATACCGTTGATCAGCAGCCAAATGTCTTTGATTACGCTTATTTTGGCTTATTTTCGTTTTTAATATACCATTCATATTTTATACAACAGCGGGGTTGAACAGTATAGGTTGGGGGTTTATTAAGTTTTCATATCAAAGAGTAACGATCCATGGTGAACACATACATCCATTTTGACATAAATCAAAAGTTATGACAAGTTGTATGTGCACTATCGTTTGATATACCATTTTATATTCAAATGGTGGTTCGCAGTGCATTCAAATGAACACCTCAAACGTATATATATATATATATATATGGAGAAAACAGGAAAAGTGACTGCATGTGTGTCTGAACAACGTCATACGACATAGAGTTAACGGACAGATCAGGTATTTAACTTTCTAGTTTACACGGGTAAATAATATGAAAATAAGCACAACATGTTTATTCTTATGTAAATTAAGAATCTGGAAAATAACAAACCACAACAATTCAATCGAGGTCAATATCTTTGAAATAAATACAATTTCATTTTGTTGATTTGCTTCAGAATTTCGGTTTGCAACATACAGATCGTCGCTGAGTCTTCACGGCTACATTAATTTATGTGCGAACCTGCCATACGGAAGCTGGAATAACTTTATGATTTATATCCACGGTTGATCGAAATAATTCGCATTTCAATTTCGTTTGCACTGATTTGTCAATCACTGAAATTGTGTGAAAGTCGTTCGTTCTTTCGACACTAGTTAGAACGACGCCATTTGAACAAGATTCGGCAAACAAATTACCAAAACATGTTCAAAGATTTTGATTGGAAGATTGGAAATCGACAGCTAATAACATCGCTCGTTACCACAATGTTCTTATGCAAGCGGATATAGATTCATTCCATTTCAATATGCGGAGAGTTTTCAAAGTCGGATTTTTCAGGTCGCTTATGAAATATATGAAAAAAGGCGGTTTATTTTAAAATGTCGGATAAGTTATCAAATACAACTTCATTTTCATTTATTAAGTTGGTCATAGTTGTTGTGGTATAATTGTATTGTGCAAGGTAACATACAAGTTTCGAGGTTTTTTCACCGTTTTGAACCCATGCAGCTCTTGACCTTATAACGGACCCTTTTAATTTTTCATCATTTATGTTTTAAAAATCCGATTTAAAAATATTAATATTTTGAACATTATCTTATGTTAGAGTTTTTTTTCTAGTTGTTCAATTGCAAGTTTAAGTTGCTCTTCACTCTTGTGAGTCAACTTCATTTTATATGAGCTGTAAGATATAGCTTTGTCCCTTATTTCCATAAGTAACGTATTGTGAATTGTATGCCTTGGTCTTTTATTTCAAATATTTTATCAAAATTATAAACTGGGATTTTGTATTGCTGTGTTAATTCGTTTATTGTTTTATTAATTGTATTTAAGTAGTTGATATAACCTAACAGACTATTATTATGCTTCCACAGTCCGTTGCCATGTTAGAAAATAGTAAATTGTAACGACATTATTACAATTGAGTGATCCGATTGGAAGCTCAGTAGATGTTTACATCGGAGAATGCTGGTAATAAAAGCGGTGATACAAGAAAAAAATCAGGTCTAGCTTTCTGTGAGGGGTTCGTTCGTCTCCATGTAAATTGTTTCAAAAGATGATAATTAACTCTGAAGTGATCTGAAAGATTGCGTTCTTCAATTAGCTTTATAACCGTTTTATTGCATGTTTATTATTTACCGTGTTATAATAATGGTTATCCATTGATGGGTGTTAAACTAAATTAAAGTCCCCACAGATCAAGAAACAATCATTTCCAATCATGTATATTTTCTGGAAAATATTATGAAAAAAAGTCCGGGTTATCAGTGTTTGGTCCATAAATAGTTAATCTGGTTTCTCCGAAATTTAAACCAAGCAATCAACAAAATGTGTATATTGAATACAGAATATGTTACAGCTTGTATCTTTTAGATATTGAAACACTTGTAATCTTTGCTTCTGGCCCTGGATGCCTCTGCAGTTTAAAGATAATATTTGAAGGGAACACATTTACAATTAGCATGAACAAGTTGATGTCAGTGAAATCTAAAAGCAAGTACATCGAGTCAAACGCAATATGCATGATCTCCATAAAAAGAACGGAAGCAACACAAATATCAACAAACATTTAATTATACTGACTACTTTGACAGACAGCCTAAGCATAGATTTCCTCTATAACACTTTAAAGAATACTATATACGCATATGTATGAAATTGGAAATATATCGGGTTAAACGTACAGCAAAAATGGCTAAATAAGCTTTTATATTGTAATATGCAGTGTTCTATATACATTTTAATACTTATTGCAAAGTTTCGTATACGAGGTCGGGAGCAGAACTAACTGTTATGTTTGTTTTTTTCCAAGTTTATGAGGTCCTTCCGAGCCTGAAGCTGCATTATGTTTTGACACAGAGTGTGTCCGCGCACTCGTACCTAATTAACTTACTTGACTTACGTCATTTTGGAGGAATTTTGAATTATAGCTATTTTGTTGTTACTAAAATCTTTTATCTTCAAACAAAAACAAAAACAAAAATACTACTCACCAACAAATACTCGTTTGAAATTTAGAGCGTAAAATATTTAATAATGAAAAAGTTTATATTTACCATAAATCATAGTAAAATGAATCATGTTCGGCACTGCGTGATGTATATGACATCACAAACATTTGGAGTGTTAGGCAGTTTTATACAAACATTTTGTAAAGGATAGATACGACTTAGGAACGGTTTACAGCAAGTGCTGTTAGCGTTTGGTAAACTTGTTAAGTCGCTTGACACGCCACAATAGACGTATCCGGGATTTGCAACAAGCAGTTGTATCAGCTCTCCAATAATTGTAAAGTGATTAATGTCCATTCATCCGAAATCAGCAAAGCATTCTTTAGCTGATTTCTAATCACGAATATAACTCACTGTTTTTGTGTAAAATAAGTGAACCGCTTAACACCTGAAGTCAATAGGCGATGTTTGACTTATATTGTAAGTAAATTTAAATATGATTGACTCACTTATTATTTATGTAGAAAGAGGTATGTTTGAAAATAAAAGTTTTCAGTTGTATTGTCGATTTCGCTAGCGGAAAGATCGATTTAGCACAATGGTAGAGTTCGTTTGTCCGTGCTTTTCCATACTGTGTAACATTGGCTTTCATCTTGCAATTAACAAAATAATAACTTACCACAAATGATTTTTAAGTTGACATTTATTGTTCATTGTTAATGGTCGGATTTGTTATCGGCATTGATTACACGAAACTCGTCAAAAATCATTTCGTTTGGAAATAAGTGAATGTTCTAGTTGAGTAAATAATATGACGAATACATGTAGTATATAGCACTAGGGATAAACCTGTTATATAAAGAGGCATATACGAGGTAAAGCAATAATATAAACATTTCAAGGAGGTTTCCTACATTTTATAATAACTGAGTTGGTTATCGTTTGCGCTTAAGGCATACATAGTTAGGTCTGTAAAACGAGCATAAACGTTGCTGTATATCAACTAAAAGACGAATTGCCGTTTTGTGTGCATAAATAGTTATTAACCCACACGTATTTACAATGCTTTTTTGGCATTACACATTAGGATTTTATAAAAGNTGCTGTTAGCGTTTGGTAAACTTGTTAAGTCGCTTGACACGCCACAATAGACGGATCCGGGATTTGCAACAAGCAGTTGTATCACCTCTCAAATAATTGTCAAGTGATTAATGTCCATTCATCCGAAATCAGCAAAGCATTCTTTAGCTGTTTTCTAATCACGAATATAACTCACTGTTTTGTGTAAAATAAGTGAACCGCTTAACACCTGAAGTCAATATGCGACGTTTGACTTATATTGTAAGTAAATTTAAATATGATTGACTCACTTATTATTTATGTAGAAAGAGGTATGTCTGAAAATAAAAGTTTTCAGTTGTATTGTCGATTTCGCTAGCGGAAAGATCGATTTAGCACAATGGTAGAGTTCATTTGTCCGTGCTTGTTCATACTGTGTTACATTGGCTTTCATCTTGCAATTTAAAAAATAACTCACCACAAATGATTTTTAAGTTGACATGTATTGTTCATTGTTAATGGTCGGATTTGTTATCGGCATTGATTACACGAAACTCGTCAAAGATGGAGAAATATGCACAGATATTATAATAAGGCTTATAATAGATATTATAATACCGCTCTCTAGTACAGTTAGGAAAGAAAGTTAAGAACAAGTTATCAACATAATGTTGTGAGATACGTGGTACTTTGGTTAAACATTACAGAACATAATACAATTACAGATATACTATGATTTAAAAGATCATTTCGTTTGGAAATAAGTGCATGTTCTAGTTGAGTAAATAATATGACGAATACATGTAGTATATAGCACTTGGGATAAACCTGTTATATAAAGGGGCATATACGAGGTTAAGCAATCATATAAACATTTCAAGGAGGTTTCCTACATTTTATAATAATTGATTTGGTTATCGTTTGCGCTTATGGCATACATAGTTAGGTCAGTAAAACGAGCATAAACGGTGCTGTATATCAACTAAGAGACGAATTGCCGTTTTGTGTGCATAAATAGTTATTAACCCACACGTATTTACAGTGTTTTTTTGGCATTAAACATTAGGATTTTATAAAAGAAGAAAGAAATGATTACAAATGTATGTAGAACACAGTTAATTAAGAAACTCTGCACGTATAATTCAAATGAAAGAAAACACAATATATGTATAGTGACGTAATTGTTTAATCGGCAAAAAATACGGAGCGCCTTAAGACGCTATATACATGTAACGTCGAGTAAATTGAAAAATAGCGCCATAAACATAACTAAGATTTTTATATTGTTATAGTAACTTTGTGAGAGACTGCCGCCTTAAATGCAAAGTTTGTAGCAATATTAAATATATAATTAAGCACAATTATGTAATTATGTTTATCGTTATAACCAAATGTTAAGATAGTTATTATTTTCATTTAAATACTGGTGTCGTTATGTCCTTTGATATTGGTATGAATAATAAGATCTATTTACTGATAAGTAAAGAAGCTAATACGTTTTACCAATCTCTCCCATGTTCATAATAACATTAAAGTATCCCATGTACATGTAGTTCTTAATGCCCTTTGTGTATGCGATTAATTGATCAAAGTCGATGAACTCTACTTTAACACAGAAAAGTTCGGTTAGAGAAAGTATGTTTCACCAACTGAAATACACTCGTAGTGGTTGTTAAGTCAGACAAGATATTCATATCTTTGCACGTATAACGTGAAACAATAAATACTATCCGTAGACTTATTAGGTATAAATTACGTAAAAGAAAACATATTGTACCCGAAGTCATCAAGTATACCTTATTAGGTTCATTAAGTGTGTTTTAGACAGAGATGTACTCGTTTCCAAGTATGTCATAATGTCAAGAAAAAACTTAATAATTGCCTAAATATACCTTTCATATAAGTACATTTTTACTAAATGCTTTCTATCTCATTCACTATTTTCAGTTCAGTTCAGTTAGATATAAATTATACAAAAGGAAAACATGCCCTTTTATGTTATAATTAGTATTTATTTTTGAACGTGTTTAATTTCAAAAAAAAAGATTTAATATAGTATTTTTGTGTAATTTATTTAAACATTTTTACATTTTTAATCGCTCTGTACCGTCGAGAAATTAAAAAAATAGCGCCATAAACATAACTAAGATTAGTATATTGTTATATTAACACTGGGAGTGACTGCCGCCTAAAAGGCAAAGTTTGTAGCGATATTAAATATATAATTAAACACAATTATATATTATTATGATTATCAGTAAAACCAAATATTCAAAACTTATTTATTTTTAATTTAATATCGGTGTCTTTATGTCCTTGCGCATTAATATGATCTATTTACTGTTAAATTTTGTAAAGATAACAGTAGCGTGTATCTGTCTCTTCCCATGTTCATAATACTTAATAACATTAAAGTATCCCATGTAGTTCTTAATGCGCTTTGTGTTTTTGATGTATGTGTCAAAGGCAATGAACAGTACTTTATCACCGAGCAGTTCTGTTCGAGAAAGTTTATTTCACCAACTAAAATACACGAGTACTGGTTGTTTTGTGCGACAAGATATTCATGTCTTTGCACGAACAATTCCATGTAATGCTTTAATATTCAGTTATAAAAATGATCTGTTTGAATCAAACTGCTCGTTTGTCCATTTCGACAGGTCACTTAGTGCTGTTTACTGAGCGCTGCTATTAAATGGGATTGAAATGTGTGTATTGCCTCGATCCTTGCTGTTTTACTGCTATGTATGAATTGTTGGTTGTTTATATAAAATTGTAGGAGCTTTTTAGTACCTTACAATAGCTAAATATATCTTCCTCTTTATTTGTTGAACAGCAGTAATATTTGCAATATACTGACTAAGTAATAGGTATGAACATATAATGCATTTCTATATATTAAGTCGGTTTTAGTGTATGGGATATGTTACCTAAGAAACATCATGCATATGAGCTTAAGTGTTGGCTTTTTTAAACTGAAGCTTCGCTCATCTGACAGTGAAGCAAACGGCAGTTTAGTGCAAATTCGTTACACCCAATATGACCTGATGATCTAATGTCGTTTAATTCCTTAACTATGGCGCTTACGAAAAGTGCCATATATCATTCCATGGGAAGCATGAGAGCAAAAGTGTTCGCAGATGATGGAAAACAAAGGCAACATAATGGAAATTCCATTTTAAATCATCAACGCTCTTCACCTGAACTTCACATAGCGCCAATTAAATAATCAGAAAGAGACACTTTACCCCTTTTGCATGAAAAAATAAACACACAGTTGTGTCATTAAGTGTATACTGTTTATTCTAGAAGTCGTTAGGTCATTAGACTTGCATTTGCNTAACAATACATATAGGATCTGACACTCGTTGTCATATCATTCCATATTTTATTAAACGAGTTCAGGAATTTTGTTAGTAAGCGAGCCTTTGGCGAGCTTACTAACAAATTTCCTGGAAGGGTTTAATAAAATATGGTATGATATGACAACGAGTGTCAGATCTTTTTTATCACATGCTTTTAAACTAAATAAAATACATCTTAATTGACCAAACAAATGCTGATAGATCTAAAAGTTGTTTACTATCGTGACGTCATTTCATGTTGACGACGTCATTTCACAAAAATAAAGCCATGCGATTGGTTAGTTATTGATTCTGTACCCAATGAAAACGCTTAAACATGTTGTAATACAGATGTGTAATATAAACAAATACGTAATGTCTGTATTACATTGAAAACAAGGTAAAGCATGTGATAAAGTTTTATGCTTGAATAACTCTAAAATCACCCATCCCTTTTCCCGTGCAATGCACTTCATAAATGTTCAATGTCCAATTAAGTGCGTCGAATGATGTGTTCTACTCGCCATTCACAAAAGTATTAACTTCTCTGATCACAATTTAATCGATATTCTATCAAAATCCACAAATATTTTCGATTTCGTATACAACAACTGCATATAAAACTAGGCCACATATGACCGGTTTGACACAAACATGTTTATAACCGCTAATTATTCTTTCGGTAAGTTCTAAACTTCCCTATTTTACGTTTTAACATACTGCGCACTCACTGCACTAAAACTGAACAAATTGTTTGCATATCTTTAAATTAGCCTTCGTCAATGGTATGATCTATCTAAGTACAGCGCAAAATTGTCAGCAGCATATTATTTTTAAATACACTTGTACTTGATGACTGTTCAGAAAATGAAACTCGTTAAAAACGCATTTATTCATGACGGCGAAAAAAACAACAACTGCGAAATTCAATGAACCTGCTCATTCATAATAGACTGGTAATTGTTATCTCCCGGTAAAATGATATCGTATCATCTGTTTAAAGCGTCTCTACGAAATGATAATAGGTATCCCTGAGTTGTATGGCAGTAGCTTACGGGCGGGTGTCGGTACTTTATTGCTGGTTAAGTGTTGATGTATTCATTGTGATAATCCTCCCGCTACTTTTTGGCAAACCAGGTTGTTTACATTAACCGTTGGCTGTACATGTAGTTAGTGTTCGATATCGGAATGGCATCAGGCTAATTGTTATAGGTTGCCACCCTGCAACAAAGTACAAATTAAACATAGGTATATGAGGCTCGCTCTGGGAAAACTGGGTTGAATGCATGTGCGACAAGTGTCGTCACAGATAAGTGCATTCCGCACAGGCTAATATGTGACGACACTTTCCGCCTAAACGGATTTTAGCTAAGAAAAAAAAAACTTCTTATAAACGAAAAATACCATAAAAGCGGAAAACGTCAACCATGATTAACTTGTGCGGACTGCAAATTCTAATCTGGGACGACATTTAACGCATGTATTTAGCCTCGTTTTCCAACATCGAGTCTCATTTGTATGTCCACATACTTATTGCAATTCTTCATTTACCTAACTTGTTATTCAAAACGAAAGTCAAAATGTTAAAACATGATAAATTACAACAAGTATACTGGTGTAACTGGTTTACTTTAAACACGTTCGTATATTTATGTACGATTACCTTCATATTTAATCTTTAACGCACTTAAAGAACCTAACTCACCGAGTGACATGTTTGCATAAAATAAGTTCGAATATATTTGTACTAATTTTGCAAACGAACCTGACATAAAATCTTACATTTATCTAAGGTAACCTTCGTATTTGATCTCTAACGCACTCAAAGAACTTAACTCACTGAGTGACATGTTTACATTTAATCAATTATTATAAATGCACTGACAGGTATCGTACGTTTTTAATTAATGTTGTGTTACTTGATATCCAACTACATGGAAAACTTGTACAAAATCTATATACACTTAACGAACGTTTTCAATAAGTCCTAAATTATCTGGAATACAATATTGTCCCTGTTTTGTCCCGTTGTCGTACTAAAGCGTGCCAAACGTTGCAAAATCCAAAATTTTATGTGTGTGTGTATGTTGTATAGTACATATAAATCTATCGTTAAATTCAATATGTATTTGGTAAAATGTTGATTTTATGTTACACAGTTTTATTTTTGTATTATAAAATAATAATATATCTATATATTAATATTGTACACTTACTTATGGATACTCTAAACAATATTTATATTGAAAAACAAATAAATATATATTGTATGTGTATATTATATATATATTTTAATATTTATGTGGTAAGATGTTTACATTGTGTTCTTTAATATGAATAATTGGGTATATTTCAAACGGAGTCAGGCTATTTTTGGTTCGCTCTGTAATTGAGTTCCCTTAATGTCATTCGATGTTTCTCACTTTGTACTTAAGGATTATAAGTGCGAAAATGGGAGAACTCGATACGAGAGAGCGCGATCACGCTGAGAAAATTCGATGCGAAATCACGAAATAATGCGTATCGAAGTCATCTGCCCTCGCATCGTGTTCTGATGTTTTCTTTCTTTCTATCTATAATTGTTGATCATGAAAAAACGCACATCATAAATTCATATACACGCGGCGTACTGGAAATGTATATTTTTCATCAGAATTAAACGCTTTCGAACATAAGATTAACTTAATTCATGTATTATCAAAAACATAGCTTTCAGTGAAATAAATGAATTATGCCCTTTAAGAACTTAGTGTATTAAGTCCAAAGAGTTCAAACACTGTTTGAGTCTGCTCTTGTACCTTGACGGTCGGTACATAAGTGCTAATGCTCAATTTCCTAGCTTGCCACACTGTACTTGATGCCCCTGTATGCCGCTAGAGATATTCGTCCATTATTTACGACTGCTTAATTGTATTCTGGACGAAGAGATCCCGCCACTGCCCTAAATATATCTATGCCCCAGTTTTGTATTCCATTTCCTTTCATACCAACTATAGTCGTTCGATTTTGAAAAACATAAACTATGGGCATTATGAGTATTTACTTTGCTGCATAGTTGCCTTCTGTCAATGAGTTTAAATGCATACAAGTATTATATTTTCTATGTTCGAATATAGCCGTATTGTAACAGCTCCAATTATATTTAGATAATATGTTTCATTCATTTGTAAGCAAATAATATATTTCAACGATTTTGGGAATCAAACTATTAAAACATGTAGGATAACAATACATTACATATGATTAAATAAACATTTTGTGTGACGTACCGTACTGGCTGGTAGAGCCACCCAATTCTCATGTTGTGACGTCTAAGAGTAAATGTTTACGTTCCAATGTTAACATATATTAAACGCTTAATTTGAACAGAGTATTTGAAAACTATTTGAGACGCCCACTATCTGTTTAAATGGATTTTGATATTCCTGAATTGTCTGGCAGTAGCTTACGGACATATATCGGTATTTCTGGTTAGGTGTAGATTTATTCATTGACAAAGCAGATCCTTCCAATCTCGTAAATCGCGTTGTTTACATCAAAGTTAATGCCTTAGTTTTTGAATTGCAATTCGAACGGCATCTGGAAAATTGTAAATCTTTCCGACTTGCCCATAGGTTTATGTAGTATCTATCTACAATATCAAACTGAAAAAGAGCTTTATTTACAAACACAATACTCTTGTTCATATTACCTGCGGCCTGTTATATAAAATGTTTTGTATTGCGCCACATACCATAATAAGTATATTTTCTGTCAATTCTTATAGTGCTCCAGGAAGAATCGATATTTGCAGAAACTGCTCACTTAAAAGTACTCAAGGTGGAATAATAGCGAACTCTCAAAACTGGAATGGAGAGTGCAACGCTGTATCGACTGGGCGCAATGTTGGATCGTGGTTAACACTTTTAACCCACAATCTCATGTGTTTCAGTGTTTTAAAAGATCGACTATCACAGACGATTTTAAACTGACATTTACACTATGAGGGTCATTAATTCTGCTGACAATGATTTTGAAGAATCGACATTTAATGTCTTACTTAATTTCGCAAAACACAGATAGTAAGAAAACTTGTTTTAGAAACAACTTGAAAAACAGGGAAAAAGGGAAAAAATGAACATGTTCATATGTTAGCTTTTTAAAAGGTTTGAACAAAACTATTCAAAATCTCAAAAAGGAAAATAGTTTTCATATATCTAAAATAATGACATCAAACGTACATTCTGGAACAAGATATACGTGAGTTTGTTTGTTTCTTAAGAAACAAAAGTGTTTTGTAAGACTTAAATCATTTATTGATCACTTGGACCGCGTACATCAGCCGTTCCTTTATTTGTATGTCGGCTGGAAAAGCTCCAGTTAATTTAGTTTCGGGGGATCACATGTTCTAGTCCTGTGGAAGTCAAATATTTTACATCTTACATTATTCCTTACTTTATTTACTATGCATGCTTTTTATCTCAAGATGTTTAGGCTTTGTTTTCATCATATTGAAGAGGTGTATTCTTTAAAAATATTTGAAGTCTTTTTAAGAATACAGATACCCAAGAAACTTTTCCCCGTTGATACAGTACATTGCCAAAAATACATCGGATGTTTTTAAACAGCATTTGATCAAGTATGTATGTATAGAATTATTTCGCCAAATTTCTGAAATTGCATTTAGTTCAAAGTTATTGACTTTAATTGAATGGGTGTTGCTTAATACTTTTGGATTCTGTATTTACAATATAATGTAAATGCTGTGCTTATTTGCAGATAATTTACGTGTGCCAAAGAGAAATTCAATTACCTGATCTTTCCATTAACTCTTTACGTTCTATACTATTTTTCAGTAACACATGCAGTCACTTTCCTTTTTTTCCCTTCTTTTATGTTTGCCCGTCCCGGTGTTCATTTTAGCCTCATGCCATCCACCATTCTGGTATTAAATGGTATCAAGCGATAGTGGACATACATCCGGTCAGTAACTTTGATTTCTGTCACTATGAATCGTACCTCTTTCATTTTAATTTTTAATAAACCCACACTCTATAATCCTGCTGTTTTATATAATTTAAATAGTAAATTATCAATATAAATAAGCATAATCAAAGACCTTTGGCTGCCGATTAACTGCATTTTGTCATAACAATCCACACATGTTTACAACATGGCCTTCTTGCACACAACGTTAACCGTTACACACGTGATATTCAATGGCAATAATTGTCTAATATTTTCTATTTTTCTGCGTGTAAAACAACCGTCTTTTAGCAGCCGTCTAGTTCATTTTATGTTAAACGGATTGGTTTGGTTCATTATGTTTGAAAATACGTGTAGACTATTATAAAAACTCCCTTGAGTGTAATCTATAAAATAAGTTTATAGAGGTTTGGGAAAAATACCTTGAAGGTTCCGAACTGGCGTTCAACTTGTGTATACCATTTATTGTTGCATTGATGTATTTCCTTGATAAGCAATGCTTGAATGGAGAAAATGTCCGTAAAAAATAGCATCAATGGTAACAACCAATCCAGGTATACCCACCTGTTTCTTAATCGCTGAATATGTTATTCTCGGAAACTAATCAACCAAATTATCAACCGCATGACTTTACATCTGTATGTTACTGCTTGATGAGGATTACTCAGAACTTATTTTAATAATCATAACACTGCTTTGATATACATGTAACAGTGAAACATTAGCAGGCTAATGTAATCTAACAATGTTAATTGCTGCGGGCATCGGGGAAAACAGGTGGTTTGAGTGAAAACATTCTCCACATACTCAGGTGCAAGGGTTGTACGGTGCGTTGTTCAGCAGCTGAGAGTTGGTGTGTTAAACTTTATTGTATAAGGGGCGCGTGGAGTTGTATTCGTTCTTATTCGTCTGTTACGGTAGCCATTTGTCTGATGTAAACCTAAGCTAAATTTCAAAATTCGTTTATCAACACTGATGCATGGAAATTAAATTTGATGTTAAAGATTATGATTTATGAACTGAATGAAAACATTGAACGTGTTGCATCTATTCTGACGTTGACGCTATTTCAAGTGCCCTCGTGACCCTGACGTGTGCCTGTGTTTGTTTTTCGTGAATGAAAACGGCGCACATGAACGTATCTTGACTGACAAGTAATTGCCATTGAAAGTATACTTATAATATTTAATTAATATACACATACGAATATTGTTGCAAAACAAAGACAATAATGGAAAGATGACAAACATCGGCACATAAGTAACACAATGTGCTTTAAGGTACGCGTAGTGGATAAAGTGTTTGCCTAGCGACCGGGTAGCATTCTTGATATTTCCCTCAAATACATCAAGGACTGGTACATGTAATACCCGAGAGCGTTTTGATAAGCCTGAGGCTTTTGATGCAATCGACCAAAAAAGGTTGAAACTAAATGATAAAATATTAACAAAATTTAAACAAACATCATGTGTATTAGACTTATGTTATCTTGTTTACATTATATCTCTGTATATTGGACGTACATCTGTTATTTATTTGACCGTATTTTGAACGTAAATGTAATTTAGGGCGAAGATAAAAATAAGATAGACTAATGTATTTCTCTTACCTCGAGTTCCAGTAAGGCATCTAACAGTTCATGTTTCACTAAGTATTGATTGACCAGCTTATATATATAT